>WSTZ01000002.1:0-204762 GCA_019632295.1 Tulasnella sp. 418 | reverse complement strand
CATCATCGAACAAAATCCCCTCTTAATATCGCTCATCCGATACCCATATCTACGCTTAACCCTGAATCCTCAATAAAGCCGAGCAACGATGGGCCTTCTCACTGAATACAGTTGAATACTTAGCAAGACGGCTGATTAAGAGTCCCGAATTAAAACGTTGAAAACGTTGAGCACGGTCGAGGTCACGGTGTTACATAAGAGAGATTAAATTGGACCAAGTGGCGTGGGAACCTTCTTCGGCAATCACCCGGTTCCCAGCCCAGCGGTGCCAAGAACAATCATTTGGCGGCAACTGATTCACATCCACGACGATGTCACGCAATCTACAGGCAGCGGAGTATGCAGAACCTTCAACCGTCGATGTTCTCATCTTGACCTCTTTCATCTTCATACTCAATATATCTCGAGGTGTCTTCGAAACATTGATTCATGCGGGTCTTATTGGAGAAATTGCCGTAGGCATCATATATGGAACACCTCTAGCCAAGTTACTCCACTCCTCTTGGGAGACCACATTCAGAGATCTTGGGTATATTGGACTGATAATAATAGTGCTCGAAGGTACGCAATCTCACGAGCCAATGTTATTACTAAATGACGTAACAATAAGGTGGTTTGCAGGCCAGAATCGATATCCTTCGTCGTAACCTCGTCTTGTCAGTCCTTGTCGCAGTCACAGGGATTGCAGTACCTATCGGTCTTTCGGTATGCCTTCTTTATGTAGGCTATCACTATTCGTTCGTGGACGCCTTCACAGGAGGATCAGCACTTGCTGCTACTTCACTTGGCACTACCATCGCACTTCTCTCCTCAGGATCAAACCACCAAAGCAATGGATCGAACGTGAAGGACCTCAGGCACACTCGAATAGGTTCCATACTACTATCTGCAGCTCTTCTGGATGACGTCGTTGGCCTTATCCTCGCTTCCATCATTGCTTCCATAACAGCCTCAGAGGGAGACCATGGCGTGTCCTTGGTTGAACCCATTCTAAGACCAATAGGAGTTTCAGTGGGCCTGTTTCTCATCCCCACATTTCCCTGGAGTCGACGGATTATCTCAAAAACACTCTATCGGTTACAAGTCCTGAGAAATTCTGTCATTATCTCAAAGGAGAAACGGGAGATAGCTACACTAACGGAGATGGTGTTAGTTACTTCGGGATTCGTGGCCGCCTCTCACTATGCTGGTGCAAGCATGTTGTTAGGAGCATGGGTGGCTGGAAGCGTCCTGAATGGTGTCGACGAAGTTAGCGGGTTAAGCACGGAAGAGGATGAGGCAACAGATGGTCACTCGAACTCGTCACTTAACTCGTCGGGATTTGTCTTCATCTACGAAAAATACATCTCCCAATTGCAAAACTATCTCCTCGCACCTCTTTTCTTCTCCTCAATCGGAGCAGCTATCCCATTCCTTAGCCTTTGGTCGGGTCAAATACTCTGGAGAGGGTTAATTTACTCTCTCCTAATGTTTACTGCAAAGTTTTGCGTTGGGATTTGGACATTATTATGGCCTTCGTCACAATCCACGCCTTCCCTCAAGGAAGAGGATCCTTCCATCGCACTTCCTCCTCCACCTGCCTCATCCAGAATGTCACGAGCATTATATCCCACATTGTTCCTCTCATTGGCCATGGTTTCCAGAGGCGAAATATCCCTCATAATAGCGCAACTAGGAAGCATGGAAAATGAACCTTATATGGTGGTTATGTGGGCCATCGTGCTTTGCACAATCGCCGGACCTGCGCTTACGGGATTAGTCTTGAAGTACAAGTACCGGGAGTGCAGTGGGGAAGATTGGAATTAAATTGCTCAGTCGGTAGAATGTCATACTACATTTTATGCTGCCCATCATGAAACATGTCATAGAGATTGAGGTTGAATAGAGTACACGTGCTAGAATAGCGTACATTGCGTTATAACACAGCGTGGAATGGCGTTAGACAATTAAAGTCACTCGTTACATATCCCCGTTAGCTGCGGCTTGCATCACAAGGAGTGACGTTTCAGTGCCAGATGCGACAAATGCGCTAGCAACATCTCCCAACGTCTTCCTCATTTCATTTCCAACACCCTGTGCATGCCAGAAACCGCCTTCATGGTCCGTAGAACCAAGGAGAGTTCTCATTTCGTCTTGATGAGACTCGGCTGCCATTCTCTTGGCTCTGCCAACAACCGCTATCACGCGCTTCTGGCTAGCAATGTTGCGGACATGTTGAGTTAGAGCTTGTAGAGGAGTTGGTGAAGTTACAGTCTTGAAAGAAATTCGTGTCAAAGCGTCTTCGACGTCCTGAGGGTGGGAAGGGCGTGCGCCATTTTTGTTCTCGTCCGGAGCGTATTTGTGCCAGCAAATGTTATCAGCTGTATCAGATTCTAAACGTGTTTGGGTTGAGATGTTGGGGTATATGGTGTCTGGGAATCGGTTCATCTACGGTGGATATCATGTCAGCTCACGAGTTGATGAAGTATATAGTCCAATAAACATACTGAGTTTACTGTATTGCTCGGTCTATACGGAGCAAGCTTATTCCTTTCGATTTCTGACGAATCAACAACATGCGCTTTCTCAGGCGCGCTCCGTTGCTCTCCTTCCGTACCCTTCCCTGGTGGGGTATCCACACCTTTAATGATGCGGAAGACAGTGGCAGTAACTTCCTTTCGGAGGCACAGCTGCACGACAAACTCCAAAGCGAGACGATCATCAGGCCCTCCAAAGAATGGAACAACCAAGTGAACCCTTGATGAAATTGGATTGGGTATAGACGATCCACGTTGAGGCGGCATATCTACAAAGAGAGCCACGTCGGTTGCGGTGGACGCAAACAATCTTCTAATGAAGTGAGAGTGTGTGACAGTGGAGGATCTTTCATGAACGGGAGCTGGGGCAACAGGTGCCATCGCAGCAGCGTTAGCACGGAAGAGTGCATCGAATGGATTGAGTGATGGTCCTGCTTGCGGAGGAGCCTTTGGTGTTTGAGTGACTGGTTCCGGGATAGCAGTCGTGGCATCGGTAAAGGTCAATCCCGAGTAAGGCGATGTCCAACTGAGAACCACTAAATCGGCACCTGACTCCCGTGCGAAATCGCCCACTCGCTCGTGATAGAGCTCATACTGAGCCACCGCGAGCCTATCCACCACATTCATGTCATGAAGTTGACCGAATGTATTGTAGATATTCAGCAATGGATCACGTAAGATCAGATCCTCCACAGCTGATGATGATCTCATGAGATCCGAAGTTCTGTCAGTTAATTCGATAAGACGAAGAGCCTCGACGTCAATCTTTTCGGATGGGGTCAGGGATCGACTCAAGGACCGACGAAGTGGATTCTCGGGATCCTCGTTGACTTCCGTCGGTACCTCCGGGTTCAACATCAGTGTTGGACGGAGAAGCTGTGTCATCACCATAGCACTGGACATGTGTTCCATCTTGTCCAAGATAACAAGGAAGCGGGTTTTCTTGTCGAACCCAACCGTAACTCCTGCTGCGGCAGTGCGTTTTGAATGATCACCGGGTGGGCCACCTTCGATGCCTGCAAAATTGGCACCCGTTGCTGAAGCTCGGACACGTAGATGAGGTGGATAAAGCCAAAGGGTGACCGGAGTTCTGGAGAACAAACATCAGGAACAAAGTCGACCTTTTGAGCGTGACAGTACTCACGAAGCGAACGTCAGAACCAGTGCCTCCAGGACGAACATGCTGAAAACCCGGGTATCAAGGATCCCAGCAGACAAGCCAACGTTGAGAACAATGAGTTCTACAAGTCCTTTGCAAGAGAGAAGGGTCCCGATCGTTGCAGCCTCGCGTTTGTTAAAGCCGGCGAAGACCGCAGCCACACTTCCACCTTATAGAGTTCGATCGTATTCGTAAGAAGATCAACTGAAGTATGAGATATACTTACCAACGAATTTCCCGATGTAGGCCACGACAAGGATGAGGATAGTGTAACCCCAAGTAATACCATTATCAAGCAAGCCTAGATTGGTGCTGAGACCGGAAAGCGTGAAATACTACAGAATCTGAATGAGATTGTATCACAAGACGGGACGGAAGGCATTACCAGGGGTAAGAAAATAATAGACACCATGTCTTCGAGTTTTTCCGTGATTGTGATTGCCAATCCACCTTCATGAGGCTTGATTGGACAGAAAATTGGTGACTCGGAATCTACAAACTGGTGAAATAACTTACAATGATCAACCCCTATCATCGAGTTTTAGTAATGACGTCAACAAACATGATTCGAAGACTTACAGCAAGGAAGCCACCAAAGATAGCGTGAACACCGATGATATCGGTGAACAACGCACTGGTAAACACGAGTAGAACCGTGGCTGTCATAAAGAGCGGAGTTGGTCCACTGCTAATTGATCCTGTCCAACGGGCCAGCCACATCATGGCGCGCTTCATGGGAATGAGAATGAACAGAGTCCATGCGACGGAGCACAGTAGGACGTATAGGGCAGTCAACCCAGAAGATGCGTTGACCAAAGCGACTGTCAAAGCAAGGAGGATCCAGCCCACGATATCATTACCGACACCAGCCGAGAGCACGATGATCCCAATGAGATCATCCAGCAGCTTGAGCTCGGTCAGGATTCTACATAGAACCGGGAAGGCAGTAATAGAGAATGCCTAACGAAATCGAGTTGCTTGAAGTGAACATCAGGGTCTAGATAACAACCACGGTACTTACCACGCCCACGAAGAGAAGGAAATGTCCGAATCCCGCGACATTTGGATCGATAAATGTGTTATACAATGGAACCGCAACAGCGGCACCTAATCCAAAGGGGAGAAGGATACCACCAGCTGATATGATCACTGAAGCCAGAATTGGGGCGAGGGTGAGACCTCCTAACCTATGGATTGTTTGCGGTATTGTTTACTCACGGGATTTTTTCGCATTCCTCTTTATGACTTTCGTATCGATCTCCAGTCCTGTTTGGTTTCATAACTTCTTAGCATGGAACAGTCGAAAGGAGTGAATGTTGCTCACCGACGAGGAAAAGGAAAAGGACAAGTCCTGTTCAAGCGGAGAGATAAATTGACATTTCGAAGTTCGGTCACGAAGCGAGGGAATGCACGAGGCATATGTCAACAGTATGAACTTACCGATATTCGCTGTCAATGCCAAATAAGGACGCGATTCATCAGGGAATATGTGGTGTGTGAATCCCGGCACTCTCCCCATCAAAGTCGGCCCAAGCACAATCCCACCCAGGACTTCTGCGATGACTTTGGGCTGTCGCATCCGTGCGAGTCCAAGGGAAAGTATCTGTGTAGTCAAGATAATGATACCTGGCGATAGAGTCAGAATGTTACTCTTAGTTCACGGGGGATATTCGTCAGACCAATCTGTATGATCCATAAGCGGATGGGATCTTTTGGGTTGAATTCGCTGTCCAAAGAGTGTCAGTGAGATGTCCGTTCCTCAATGACTTTAACATACGTTGGATCTTTCCCAGTCAAAAGGCCACCCTGCTGCTCAGCAGCTCGCTTTAATAGTGACGTGCCGAGGTCGATAAATGGCCTAGAAAGACTCCCAGAGCTACTCATTGTAGCTGAGAGCAGGGAAGGACTGGCCTGATAAATGAGTCTAAGAGGCAAATGTTCAAGGAAGAGAGCTCCAGATCCGGTGGTCAGTCATGATTTCGATGGGCTCCAAAGCCCTGGGCGTTGAGGATGCATCCAGGATGACCTAAGCCAATGAGGCTCCAATTTTAGATACACCTCCGGCAATTCGGCAGAGAACTTTATCCCTGACCCCTCAGCAACGGGCGTTCAAACAACACTTACTCCTCGTACGATAATTATTTGAATGGTAGTTTGGAACCGGTTGTTGTGGAAGAATAGCATACTTGAATAATACTGCATTATCACACTAACCGAACAAGGCATTTTTAATCCACACGCCAATTGTGTCCGCAGGCTTGGTTTGCGCATCTGCTCTTTGCAAAAGAATTGAAGTCAATTGTCCTGTCAAGTGAAAAAAAAATGACTTGCCTATAAACTTTTCGATCGGAACACATGTCCACATCAGCGGCCCAACACAGGCAATGAGGAGAGAAGATCACTTACATGTTGTCATTGGTTCATCAGCTGATCGAATTTGGAGTTGCATGTAATATGCCTCTCCGTGTTCACATTTCGGACAAGCGACTGCGATAAAGAGTGAACAAGACGTGTTCATTTTATGTCGTCAATTGATTTATCTGATGATGACCCACTCCGAGTTTTGTCTGCATCAGCCCAAGTGGCATCTCCTCCGAGAACATCGTCGACAGCCTTTCTATTCAGTCTGGTCCTTGAGACCATCTATTTGGAAGGTTATTACGAGAACTGACGAATTGGCGTTGAGGCGTAAGCTCACTAGCTTGTGGATCGGAAATTCATATGGACACGTTTGACAAGCCCACTTGTTCATCCCAGAGTCAGGAGAGATCACCAACATGTTCGCGCATGAAGGGCAGAAGAGCATCTTTCAGAACCCAGTGATGCTGATGCTGGTGGTTGAACCAATGAAAATTAACAGTGCTGACTAAGCAACAACATAGTCACGCTTGCCTGCAATTCGTCCACCGACCATTGTCTACCTGCGACACAGACTCCATATATGTTCTTATGTCATCAGCTCATCGTACTCTCTCGTGATCTAGGATCTCCGAGTGGTTCGACGGTAATGATGCTTCCTTCGCTCATAATGCCATCATCATGCTCAATCACAGTCAGCTGTCGTTCCAAAGCACCAACATTCCCACCGAAAACAGTGCCTCTTGCCTTCTCCGCAAGCGGCCTGTCATTTTCGATAGCTCTCCGGATCAAAGCCTCAACCTCTTCTGGTGTCCTGTTGACATATACAGTCTCCACCGGCTTCTCGAAAGGCAAGGCGTAATACTTTGACTGATAGATGTCATCTCTATGGACTAAATGTGATAACAAGGATGTGTCAATAAGCAAACAACTGCAAGGTAGGTAGAAAATCGGATTACCTGTCGCTGTCGAAGTGGATATTGAGGACGTGGTCCCAGCTCGAGTTGACACAAACCTCTCCGTTCTTTGAAAATCAACGATACGCTTTCTTAGCTTGTCAAGATTAACACCATGCTTTTCTGTTTGTTATGTATGTATGTTAAATTAGTGATAAGTGGGTTGTTCTATTGTGGAACAACACTTACCTACCGAATCTCTCAATGAGGGATACTTTGGTAGTAGTACTGGAAGATCTGCTACTATCTCAGAATCTGTTGGTTGACCAAGTCCGATCTCCTTTTCGATCTTAGCCGCGTACGCTCGGTCATCAAACTCTAGATCTGAGCTGTCGTCTATGGGTTCATCTTCTGAACCTATTACAGATGAAAGGAATGTTAATAATTGTTTGAATACAGTAGTTTGATGCTCACCAGTAGGAGTTACCACCCTATACGACGTATTTCCAGGTAGGATGGTTGCTGCTTGGTGGTAAACTGGATGGTGGGACATCGCTATAATCGCGGAAGTGGTGAGTAGAAATCAACAGAATAGAGGTGTTCAGTGATCTACTGGACCTCAGAGCTTTGCAGACAACTGGGTGACCTTTGGTTTCGTTTGGCAGAACTGGGCTTTGGCCTATGGTAGAAAATCCCGTGACATTGAACCGTGGGTATAAGAAGCAAATAAACATCCTGATCGTGTTTGTCTACACAGTCAATTATATAATTACAGTAGTCCCCGTGATCAAGCATACAGGGAACCTATCGGGTTTCATCAACATCCAACTAAATGCATAGATGAAATCCTATTGCATTTCTATACTTACAGATAGATAATTGAGTAATCTATTGTGATGCCAATTTGTGGGGCAAAAATCCAATTTTCAAGCAGGTTTTTTGGGCTCAAAAAATATTCTTGATCACGGGGACTACTGTACACGAAGTCAATGGTTAGTATTGATTCATCTCTTGTATCAACTGCAAGTAGCATTCCTTTACCCCATTTCCATTCTCAAATCCTTCATACTTCTCCCCGTGCTCTATTTTCATTCGTTCGGCATTTTTTCATGCCAGTGACTCCGTGACTGTATCAAGATCATGTTCTGACAAAGAAATTTGGCTCCGATCAGAGCAACTATCTAATTAGGTTAATATGTACGGAGCATCATGCCGAACCAACCAGGGAGTGCAACACTGCTTTTGATGAAGGGTGACGGCACCGATTTGCTCCGTTCCTCCCCTAACAACGTCACCCATGTGTCCGACAACCTTTTTAGTATAAACTCCGTCCCGTTATCGATCACTCTCCACACACTTGGGCCAGTGCGTTAACAGATGTTTTTGATCAATGTCATTGACGTATGGCAACACTGAAGCAATGTCCTTAAAGGATTCTGGATCCGTTCCCGTTGGAGGACCGAGCCATTCTTTCCAACGTCTTTGAAGAGTGTAAGAAGCCAAGGAAGTGGCGAGCATGATCCCTGAGGCCTGACCATTTTTAGACTTTCAAGCCCCATTCCCCTGGTGGAGGTTGGCCTGGTGGAGGTTGGATTACCACCCTTTACCCGGCCGACCTCTGCAAGTTAATCCAAGTCTCCAGCCGAACTGTGAAAAATGTGATTCACCTCACGTTTCACCACCACCACTAACGAGAGAGTCATTCTCGCGATGCCTATCATCATCGACCCAGCCACGAGTCGTCAACATATGGAGGGGTTTCACGTTGTAGGTATCTTCTTAAGTGTGGCGGTATTCGGTGAGTTCTTTCTCTGTTTCTTCAGCGAGTTATATGAACTCATCTTCAGTATGAAGGTCTATATACCTGTCTGTTCGCGCAGACTTTGTATCAGCTGAAACGAGCAACAAGTCGCCCTGTAATGCTCTTCATAAGCCTTACAGCCTTTTGGGCCATTACGACGTTCATAACTGGTACTAGTCAAAACACCAATTTCTCGACTTGACGTAGCACTGATTACGCACAGTACTTCGCGCTGCGTGCTTGTATGCAGCAGCAGTCTCCTGGGATGGTGTCACAACCGTCAATCAGTACTATGCGCTCTGGTGTCACAGAAAGGAGGCAGTAGCGACAATGTATGTCCTTTCTCTCACGTGTACCGTTTCCGTGCACCCGGTGCTAACCGAACAGCGGCACAGGGCTGTGATACATACAACTGTAAGCTCTATCTCTCTACAGCATAAGCATTGTTCGAAAGGAAATATCTTCTTCAGTGCTTATTAGGGAATTTATTCATTGTAAGGCAAGAATCATCACGCCCAGAACCATATGAATTAACGTATTTGAACAAGTGCTGGCGCCTCTATGTACTCTGGAAGCGTGATAGAGGAATATTGGTTGCTCCTATCATGCTTTTGACGTGTTTTGCTGGTATGTCTGGTCTGTAAGGTTGATGATCCATCTCTCAAGAGCATGCCATTTTTCTACAGCGACCGCCACGACGTCAATTGTCTATGCAGTCAAATCCAGGAAGTCAAAGCGATTCATACCTTACCGTGATTCATGGCAGTTGGGAACGGCAATTGGCGCTCTGACGGTTAATGCCGTATTGGTGGGCTGTATGTGCTGGAGAATTTGGTACGCAGATGTTATCAGTAGTCTTTGGCCTAAGTTGACCACATCGTACTCCGTAGGCGAGTGTCACGCTCAGTCTCCCATATCAGTCCCATCACCAGCTCTTTCTACCAACGCGCACTTCACACATTAATTGAAAGTGGGGCAGGATACTTTGTCATCGTTTTTATTACGATAGTCACGAAGGTGGCTGATTTGGTTCGTCTTTATTAATAAACGTGATTTTCTTAGCAAACTAATGATGTCATCTTCTAGCCTGGCGTCAACATCGTCCTGGTACACCTGTTACCTCAAGCATTCAGTCTTTTGCCAACACTAGTTATTTTGCGCTTATACTCCTCTGCTAGTGTATCAAAAGGAGCCGTCGGCCACGATACGATTCCGCCAACATCTCAGCGGATAACCATCAGCCAACCAGTGTTTGCACCAGCCTCCACATACACGACTATGATACAGTTATCAGTCCTCGAACAGTCACGTCAGTCCAAGCATACGTCCGCAGTGGAGAGCTGGGATCACTCACAATCTACTGAGAATCGCGGGCTTCCGGACCGATGAGACACCAGATTTCAAGTAAAATTCCAAGCTGGACAGTGACCATCGCTGACACCGACTCCGGATGCATCTTTTGCGAGTGATTTCCTGGTAAATTGTATTTATTCTTGTTAATAGTGATCAACGCTCTCTGGAAATATTGTGTGTTAGATGAATATGCATATACTTGTTAAAATTGGACCTCTTTAATTGCTTAACCTCATACGCTCATTTGTCCCTTCTGTTGTCACCTTTCTTATTAGGCTATGCTACAACTATTATGTATAACAAGCCATGTTCAGTCTTGCATTGATACTCGCTTTCAATCATTATTCGCGCTATTGCACCGCTAATCCGCCTCTTGCTGTAGACACGTCATATAATCTCCGTTATGACGAGCTACGCCAACGCCAGTAGTATTAAGGGATGATAGTGCTAGTATTAAGGGATGATCGTGCACCCTTACCCTTGGTGCCAAGGAGTAAGGCACCCGAAGATCAGTAAGTAAGTAGATCAACCCTGAGCAAATAAAGGCGAACCCCGCTTTGTGACGTGTGACGTTCGGAGGGTTTTGTTCTGTCTTCAACGAAACGCCAATCACGCCCAATGTTGGAGCCCTTCCAAGCCAGTGTTCACGTCATCAATTTCCTTGGTTCACAAGCTGAACTGCTAGCCACAACTCTTGCTATATTACTTTGACCCCAAGTGCTCGTAATCACTGCGTAGATGTAGCACAGCTATGCCCTCACAGGAAGCGCAAAGGAGTCCAGTGTGGCTTTAGCCAACTGTCTCCACACTTACCGTCAACTTTGGGAGTCCCTGCCATCATGGCCGCTGGGGTTCGACGCCAAGTTTGCACGTGATCACTTATTGAGTGATTTCAGGAGTTAAATCCATTCGGTCAAGAAGTCTGTCAAATGAACTTGAAGCCTTAATCACAGAAGGATTGTAATACAGTGCATAATGGCGAAGAACTCTATCCTGAGCCAGAGAAGCTCGGTTCCCGACGTGGGCTAAAGCCTAACAACGGCATTTTGGTGGCTTGATTGTATGTTGTTACTATTTTCGTCCCTCTGGGACTATTTAAGCTCACTGATATTTGAACGATGGATATTATTCTTCTACGCAATGCCTTTGCTCAGCAAACTCAGTGCTCTTGCAACCTTAGCTCTCTCTGGAGGCGCCATCGCTCTCTCCCCAAGACTAGCGACTCCTCGATCACACATAGGAACTAAAGACTCGACATTGAGCAGCTATCACCCAGGCACCATATATGAGGTATTTTCGTTTCATCAATTCCTCACTATTGACTGACGATCTCTTGTTCAAAGACTTTTGGAGAAGGGCTAGAAGAGGTGACGGGTCAACTTTCGGGTACTTTTGCGGAGGCAGCTGTTCATTTCCTGCAAAATAAGCTTGGATTGTCGAGCGAGGAAATCAAAGCCAGGACAGGATTTGACGGAGAGACCGCTTCGCACGTTTACCTGAGTCAGATAATAGTGAGTGTACTCTCTGCTGAATGCCAGCATAGTCGTTGATTTTCAATCTCATGTAGAACGGAATCGAAGTTGCCAATGGAGTTGCTAATGTTTCCTTCAATAAGAATAGAAGAATTGTTGCCTATGGTTCCAACTTTGTCAAACCAAGTTCGTACTGAGAGCATCATAGTAATAGAGTCACGCTAACTCCGTGTCTGCCAACCTTAACAGAAGAAGTGGCGTCTGCTACGCCCAGCTTGGCAGTAGAGAAGGCCATCGCCCTCGCCGAAGAACGTCTCGGAGGCAAATATAACCAGCACCCTACTCGCCTTGAATATGTGTTGAAAGACGATGGTCATGCTGTCTTGACGCATGTTATACAAGTCGTATATGAAAATGGTGAACATTGGTACGAGGCGTTTGTCGATGCAAACTCAGGAGATATGGTCAATGTTGTCGATTTCGTGGCTGAAGCTGCTTACCGCGTGATCCCCTTCAACATGAACGAGCCCCCCACTGATTTTTCTCTTATCACTGATCCGGCAGATAAGACTGCATCTCCGGATGGATGGCATACAATCGGACATACGACTTTTTCCACCACCATGGTACGTTCGCTTCATTGAACCAAGTCTCTAGTAGCTCAAGACTGTGCAGGGTAACAATGTCATCGCATACAAACTGTCGCCCGACCCCCTTCTAGGTCAATCCAGCGAGACCTCTACAGGTCAAGTTTTCGATTATACTTGGAATTCAACTACAGACCCCACCATTTATCCCAATATTGATGTTGCTCGCGTAAACGCATTCTACGTCATCAATTCCATGCATGTAAGTCGGCTGTATGTACTTCACTTGATACTTCTAGCTGATTCGTTCACGGTGGTGTCTAGGATTTGACGTACAAGTATGGCTTTACGGAGAAGGCCTACAACTTCCAAGCAAAAAATAATGGAGGCGAAGGAGGTAGGTCCAGCAACTGTGAGCTATTCCACACTTCCTCATTCCCTTGTAACTACGATAGAAGGCAAAGATCCGGTCCTAATACATGCCCAAGCTCCCGGCGAAAATAACGCGAACTTCGCAACACCTCCTGAGTGAGCTATCTCTTTACTTCTAGTCCTCTGGTATCTGATTGTAAACGTCCATCAGCGGTCAGAGCGGTGTCTGCAATATGTATATTTGTAAGAAGATTATACTTGCCTCCATTCCCACTCTCATATATCTCACCAGGGACGTTCACCAACCCCAACCGCGATGGTGACCTCGAAAACGACATCATCATTCACGAGGTGACTCATGGAGTTACGAACCGAATGACTGGTGGGGGTACAGGTCGTTGTTTACAGACAACTGAAGCAGGAGGTATGGGGGAGGGTTGGTCAGATGCAAGTGCATTCTTTATTCAACAGAATTCAACGGATATAAAGGATTATGTTCTCGGGGCGTGAGTCTATTCTTTTCTTTTTACCGCGGGGCTCCAAGCTAATCGTGACTCCCTGATGTAGGTGGGTTACCAACAACGCTACGGGAATTCGCACTTATCCGTATTCCATTAACGAATCCACGAATCCACTCTCGTTTTCTTCCCTCAAGTCTTTAGACGAAGGTAGCTCAGGGTTCTTCGTCCCATATATGTTCTATCTGAAATTTGCCCCCCACACAGTTCATGATATCGGTGAAGTATGGGCTACGATGCTCTTTGAGCTCCATGCAGCATTCATCCAACAAGCGTATGTTTCACTCTCCCCCATCTCTGAACTTTTTTGTTTATTTCCGAGTATAGCGGCTTCTCTGAAAAAATATTCAACCCCGAGTGCGTTTCTCAGTGATGTTTTTTTTTTTTGGGGGGGGGGGGGGGAGCCAGCTAATGGACGGAAATAAATCACAGACAAACTCAAGGTAACATCAAGTATTTCCATTTGGTGATAGATGGTCTATCCATTCAGCCGTGCAATCCTACGTTTGTGGACGCGCGCAACGGTGGGTCCATGAGTATAACACGCTGATTCGAGACGCTGACATGGGCAACTTGCGATAGCCATCCTTCAGGCTGACGTCAACCGCTACAAAGGTGCTAACAAATGTCTGATTTGGAGGGTGAGTTTATCCAATATATCAGGGGCTTGTGGTACTGATGCATACGGCCTGCATTTCCCTTCATGAAGGCATTTGCTAAGCGAGGCCTTGGAGTTAATGCCGATTCTACCACTCACAACGATGATAATTCTGTGCCCGCAGGTTGTTCCGTCTAAGAGGTCACCACTTTCTGAGAAAATTTGATTGCGGGTATCGCACCCTTTTCTGTATTTACACATCAATTATTTAATAAATAGACTGGCATAACATTTGGGTGGATTCGGTTGAGGCAAGTACTTTTCAATAGATGATCGCGCTTAAAGTGCCAGATCATCACAACAAGGGATGTTTCATCCAGTCTCATGGCTACCTCCTGATTCTCCAAGCTATTACCGGGTTCGGATACGGTGCGAATAGGGACAAATGAACTACGGAAGGGTCTTGGGCGTCCTGGGGTTGTGTTATCGCAAAGAAAATTAGTGCTCATTCCTCTTGAAGCTTCCGAAAACCAATATGGCCCTTCTCATCTTTTAACCAAGACTCTTGCAAGCAAATGACACGCCACGTACATGGCTTCCTTATTCAGATTTCGTACAAAACTGATGGGTAGTACAAGAAATCGACTGAAACATCTGACCATGCGCTCTTACAAATAAGCAGAATTAATCCAGCTCGTTGATCCCAGGACGGTGCTACAGCGAATAGATCCATATCATCAGACATAGTCCCGAGTTATTATTCTAAGGTAATCACTAACCTGATACTGATTCCTGAAGTCAACTTGGTTGCAAAGCTAACGCGGCCGGTTCGCCATGCTCCACCACTAAGTGCTTATCAGCGAGTAGATCGAGAGGTAAGAAATAAAAGGCTAACCCAGAATTGTTATACTCTCCAAAGAGAATATGATCCGTCCTGGGGTCTGAATCACTCCAGTTTTTCCAACCAGCCGCTACAACGTGGCTTCCGATATTCTGAATTGTGTACTTTCAGTATTCTGGATTTAGAGGCAAGGGATGCTCACTCACCGAGTTCTGGAACACTACTCGAGCGTAGTTTCTGGACATGACTGTTAGGAGCCCAGACCAAACACAAACAATAACTTTATACCTACCTCCAAGGTCTTCCCAAGTATACACTACCGGATCCAGTGATGGTTGTTTTATCAATAACGTAGTAATAGGCGTCGTCTGAAGCCCGACCACTAGCTGTGATGTAACCATTGCCAACCTTGAATATCAAGTTATCAGCTATGCACAGACATTCAAACACCAGCTTCTTACGGTGTTGATTGTTCCCCCAGTTATCCAGATTGACGCAGTTTGTCCAAAGATAAAGTCGACAGATCCTTGAATAAGGCATTTGCCATAGAATTGAGTACCTTTGTTGGCAAGTAATGTGTCCTGGTAACCGCGGATCTGGCACGCATAGCATGCGAATGTTCCTGCTTGAACGGAGAGTGCAATTGCTTGGGCCTGGTCAATCGGTTTTCCAAAGGTATTTTCGATGTTCAAGTTGTACACTTGATAAAAGAGATAACGATTGAGGCAATAGTGGAAGCAAGTATAATAACTAGATACTCACAACTAACACCAGTGGCGAGAATTCTGACCGTTCCGCTCAGGTCGTTACTTCCAGCTGCACCAGCGTGGACATTGCGACTAACGGTGACGGTATTTGAGCCTGGAAAGTAATTGAAATTTAAAACCACGTCATCAGGCGAAAGGATGAGAACGAACTGTAAGCGAGGGTATTCGAAGTCTCTCCATAAATCTTGATATTAGCTCGCGATATAACAACCTGTTCAGTGTAATTTCCGGGATACACGTAGATGACGTTGCTGATTATAGAGCGTCAGCAATAGATCCTTGTGCAATTATTATCGTCGTCTTCACCTCGATGTATCGGCCAGGGCCGCAGTAATGGTGGAGTACTTTCCTGCGCCATTCTTTCCAACTGAATATACGCGATCAATATGTAGATGCCTTCGAGTAAAAGGACATATACTCACCGGTAATCGCACCTGCAGGCGGAGCAGCGGTGGCAAGCGAAGGCAGCAACGATAGTCCAAATAAAACAAGTGACTTCAGATTCATGACCAAGATTCAAACCAATTCCTCGTAGAGCAAACTCTGAGATTTCACATGCTATAATCCTCTCGCTTAAATACCGCCATCCTACTAGCCTTGCGGAAGAAACGGCTCGCCCGGATCGCTTTAATGCTCCCGAGATGAACAAGAAGAGTAGCCCAATTCCTCTTCTCCTTCGAGCCATGAACCACCAGTCTAACGAAACTAGATGGAGTAGAAGAGGCGGCCATTGGCTTTACCAGCAGAACTCATGATCATGTATGTATTGAATCACAGGAATCCGAACGGTCCGGTATTCATTTTTAGAAACTGGTAGAAGTCACTTTGCATGCCAAGAAGAATTTTTGCTCGAGATGATGCATTATGTCGGGCGAATTAGGGAGCGGTAGAATTTCGCATCTTCTGTGGCCAGTCATGGTGGGCCGGCGGGCTCGGTACAACTCGACGAAGAATGGCCGCCAAGAAGACATCAACCAGAGTACTGACGCTTGATCACGCCCTTTCTCAGAGTGCTGCGGACGAATGAGACAAAGAAATGCAACACTTTGATCGTCATTTAAAACGATATCAGAGCATGTGGGTATATGCCGAAACTTTACCTTGCTCACGCATCCTACCTCCGGCCAACCTCAGGTTGAAGAGGAAGTGATAGGCTACAGCCGAGGGTTTGTGAGCTCACCTGTAAGTGGAGTATTCTACACGTGATACATGTGAAACTTCAGTCCAGAAAAGGGAGTGTCCCTGTCAAATGACAGAGCACAATGAGGTAATATCGACCCCATGCCACTTAATTGGTGCAAACGAGTCAGGCATACATAGTGTTAAAAACATTAACACTGTAAATAAATACCCTTGACATCACTACTATATATATAAGGGCCAGATTGTCGAGGTTTCTGGTTCAAAAGGTGATGCAAAACATAGTAATTTCTACAAGTAGGCAGAATCTATCCAGCTGGTAGATCCAAGTACGGTACTAGATAAACATGCCCGTCAGACTTCGCCGGACCAAACACCGAGAAGCTAAGTACCTGATGCTAATACCGGATGACAACCTGGTTGCGAAGCTAGCACGGCCAGTTCGCCACGCCCCACCACTTTTGTACGTTTAGCGACCATGGAAATAAACCCATAAAGTGTATTTACCCAGAGTTGTTATATTCTCCGAAGAGAATATGGTCTGTTCGAGGATCCGAATCACTCCAGCTTTTCCAACCGGCGGCAACAATGTGACTTCCAATGTTCTGCATTACCACTCCTCAGCATATGAACACCCAATTATGACGCATACTCACCGAATTCTGAAATACCACACGGGCATAGTTCCTGGTTGATAGCTTTCAGCAAGGCTGCGAGAGGAGGAATTGGATTGTGTAATTTACCTCCAGGGTCGTCCGAGATAGACACTCCCAGAACCAGTAATGGTAGTACGGTCGATGACGTAATAGTTCGCATCAATTGAAGACCTTCCACTGGCTGTGATATATCCACTTCCAAGCTTGAGACCACCAATTAGTTTGGATCTTCAGGGGAACGTTCAGCAATCTCGCAATCTCACAGTGTTGATCGTTCCACCGGTTATCCAAATCGACGCCGTTTGACCGAAGATAAAATCAACAGTCCCTTGGATCAGTGACTTTCCATAAAACTGAGTGCCCTTGTTAGCAAGGAAGGTGTCTTGATAACCGCGAATCTGGCAGGCGTAGCAAGCAAATGTTCCAGCTTGCACAGAGAGCGCAATTGCTTGTGCCTGGTCAATTGGCTTTCCAAATGTGTTCTCGATGTTCACGTTGAACACTAGCAAAGAAGTGGTCAAGATGGGAGGGTGGCAAAGAAGTGAGAACATACTCACAACTGACACCAATGGCAAGGATTCGAGCTGTTCCGCTGAGGTCATTACTGCCGGCTTGGGCAGCGTTCTTATTTCCACTAATTGTGACCGTATTCGAGCCTAACGCCAGTTAGTGGCTAATATGCAGACATGGGAGAGACCGTGGTCTTACTGTAAGAGAGCCTGCTGGAGGTCTCTCCATATATTTTGATGCCTGGCCTTGATATGACGACCTGCTCTGTATAGTTGCCGGGGTAAACATAGATGATATTGCTGAATGAGGGTACTGAAATGAGAAATCTATATTCATGTTACACGAGAACTACAACTTACCTTGACTTATCAGCTAGTGCAGCAGTTATTGTGGAATACTTCCCGGCACCATTCTTCCCAACTATAATCAAGATCATCAATTCCTTGATCCTGTGCGAGTAGATTATTAAATGCTTACCGGTGATGGCTCCCGCCGGTGGAGCTGCAGAAATCAAAGGAAGCAAGAAGAACACAACGGCAAATAGTAGATTAAAGATAACGATCATGACGGAAGTGCTGAGGATAGCCAAGCGCTCTGAAGAGCTTTGGCAATTTCAATGCAAGTGAGCCATATATACCCCCCCTTCCTGCCCCGATCCTAGGAAGTAGCTCTCTCGGATTGTTGTTCTGTTCTCGATGAGCTACATGTGCCGCCTAACCTCAGATTTCCCCATGAAGCTGTTAAGCCCTTGGGCCTATCAGAATTCGTAGAAATGGAAATAACTGTCAGCTGTTAAACGCATGATGTAGATGGTCCTGGCGTGAAGGGTTTTGAGGCGTCTAATTTAGATTGTTTGAAGGATCTTTCAGTATGAAAGGCTTGGAGAATTCAGGAAGCGGCAAAACTTCGCATCTTGAGTAGCCAATCACGAGGAGCATAGCCCGGAGTAGTCCAAAAGTGGAAAATACTCCGGACTTAAAAAGACAGTAAGCCACAGGATTGATGTAGGATGTAGCATCGCCATCAACATCATACCCTGCTGGCATATTTGTGATTATTCGCTGTCGACCTGGATGTTTTATCACCATCATAATGTCGAGAAGAAGTGCTCACCTGATCCAGGCCGTATAGACTTATCAGACGCCCACAGGCAGATACCTCAGCATGAAGGGAGCACCGATGAGAACAAGCAATGCAAACTTGGCCAAAGGTTGCTGGCGTCAACTCAACTTAAACTCTGTGAATATCGGCCGAGATTAAAATTCCCTCTGGTTCACCACTTCAAGCGCCAATAACTCTCTGGATCACTCGCCAAATAGCTGGCTTGGACAACGTCACTATAGTGCCATGGTGTTTCCCACTTGATAACACAAGAGTTGCCGAAGTTGAGTGATTTAGTTGCGGCTGTTTTCTGAACACATGTTGCCAAACCCTGCGTACAAGCGGGACAGAAGATTGATTGCGCGGACTTATGGTGATGGTTTTCGTTCGGTTATTGTCCCCAAGAATCAGGTGTCTCGCCGGATGATAAGGAACAAAAGGCTCCAGAATACCACCATTGCTCTTCATGGTTCTTCAGTCTATGGAGTCTGCATTAACGAAGTGGATGAACAACTACGTAGGAGAAGTGGAAGAAATCGTCGCGATGGGAAATCGTGGTTGTTCTGTGTTCAGGGTTTGCTAATTCTCCAAACCTTATTGGCCAAGAACTCAGGAATGTGACATGTGAGTTACTCTTCTCCTCTCTGCGGACATAACGGTTCGAAGATTCTTAGGGCAGATCACCTGAAGTAGTATTGGAGATCTGAGGCATTGGACGAAACCTCATACAGCCAAAGTGACTCTTAGATTGGCGAAATCCGGTATTTAAAATTTATTACACGAGCACGTCTCATTCAAGTTACTGGTCGATTTCTTATCTCGGCTAAACCCAAGCTTTCGACGTTCAAGATGCGACGTGCAGTTATCAACCCTTCTTCTCAATCGAAACATATCAAGGTGGAGGTACATTGCTCTCTGGGCCAATACCATTCAGTATAATGCATACCTTTATCAGATGGCGAATAAGCTTTCACCGGAAATGCTCGGCCTATTTCCGAGGTATGCCCCATGGATATAGCTATTTTGCCCAGACAATAATTGCCAAGTACCTTATGGCAATCGGTCCTCATACCCACTGGTAGTAAAAAAAGTGACGACATGGATGGACTTGGTTCGGAGGATTGAGAAGGAGGAGCGCTATATCTTCGCCAGGTTCTTGTGAGACTTGTTGAACTCGAGATTCCGAGACCTGTCCATGAACGAATCGCTTTCGACTTTCTCGTTACCGTCACATGATCAGTAGTCTGTTACTGCGTCAATTTGGCGTAGGATGTCGGTATCGCCATACTTTTAATTATTCTATTTCTCCGCTGCGGCAAAATTGCGTTCCTGTTCGACACATTTCACGATGACAAGAAAGCAGCTCCAAGAAAAGTCGACACTACCTTCCGAGATGTATGTGCAAGTTCTGCGGCATAATGTGTTACACTTACAAACGAAAACAAGGGGGGTCAAGAACATTCACCGAAGCTTAACCAACGGACGACCTGCAGGTGTATAAATCTAACTGAACTTCGAGGACTTCATTATCAAGGCGGATCATTCACAATGAAGTCCTTTGTTATCTCGTTTTCTCTCGCTGCTTCGCTCTTCGCTGCATCGGCTAACGCGCATACTCGAGTCTGGGTGCGTTCGTTCCCTTATCCATCTATTCACTTTATCATGAACCTCTCTGCTTTAGTCGGTCTGGGTTAATGGTGTTGATCAAGGAACCGGTGTCGCTATCCGTGATCCTTTGTATAATGGCCCTCCGCTTGCGGGGAACAATCCTTTCGGCCAAGGCTCAGGATACAGCAATTGGCCTTACAAGAACATTGAACACATTGACTACCGATGTGGTGCTTTGGGTGACATCCAAGACCCAAATACCATTGACGTTGCGCCCGGAGACATCGTTACGTATGTTACTCTGATTGGTGATCAATGTTTTCATTATTGACGTTTCGTCTGGTCTAGGTTCGAATGGCTAGTAAACCACCAATTGTTTCCAAGTGGCGACACTAACATCACAATTCTACAGGCATCATGAGTCTCGTGAAGCTTCTGACGATATTATCGCAAGCTCTCATCACGGACCTTGCGTGGTCTACATCACTCCTGATCCACCAACTGACAATAGCTGGGTGAAGATTCAAGAGGAAGGAGAGTATGGTCCCAACAAGTGGTGTTCTACTGGAAGTCTCGTTCAAGCCAAAGGCAAGCTCAATACACGTATCCCTGCTGGTCTTGCTCCCGGAAAGTGAGTTAGTCGGGAATTCAATATTCGTGCTTTCTCTCACTCCATTTTCTTTAGGTATCTCCTTCGTCCCGAACTCGTTACCTTACATGAGGCTGAGGTCGTTTGGCCCGCATCTCCAGGGCGAGGGTAAGGTGGTAACAGAATTCTCATGTCAAGCTATTGATATCATTACTCTTTTCACAGTGCACAACTTTATGTTGAATGCATCCAGGTGAGCCTTTCTGACTTGATTAAAGGATTACCAGAACGGTAAGCTGGATTCGCTGTTTCAAAACCGAATAGATCAATGTTACTGGGTCGGGGACTGTCAAGCTTCCTTCCGGCGTCTCCATTCCTGGAGCTTACAGGTGAGCTTGAAATCATGCCACAATGCAAAAATCAATAATCTGATAGCTTTGCCTTGCTACAGCTATGATGACCCAGGGATTCATTATAACGTATACTACACGTCTCCTGGAGCCCCTCCTTACAAGATTCCCGGTCCAACTGTGTGGTCTGGTGCTTATCCTTCCCCTTCTCCCCCCGCCTTTGGTAGTCCTAAGGGACCCTTGACTGCTGAGAGATGGAGCTCCTGGCTCAAAGGTGATACCACATCAGTCGTAATTTCCAGCGGAGCTGCTGGTTTAGTCACAAGAACCCATATTCCATCTTGGTCGACCACCTATAACACGCCGACTGCTCCAGCTACGACCTCGGCTGCACCAAGCTCAACACCTACAGGCGTCGCAACCACTACAGCGCCGCCTTCCTCGTCAAGGACTACCACTTCATCCTCCGTCCGCAGTACCACCACCAGTGCTACTACTGGAACAGTGCCCAAGGCAAGTACCTGAATATTCTGGACCCATTACCTACACTAATTCGTCATTTTTCATTATAGTGGGGTCAATGTGGAGGGTAAGTAAAGAATCCGATCGCTAATTTGCATAACCCTGACTCGTCCGTCCCAAGAATTGGTTATACTGGCCCGACAGTTTGTGCTGGCTCGACTTGCCAGAAACAGAATGGTCAGTCCATCTACTTCATACGAATGCACTCTACTGACACTTTTGAACAGACTGGTTCTATCAGTGCCTTTAATCAATATCACCGTCTGGCGATCCGTGCTATGTCGATAGTGACAGAGAATTGTTCGTTGAATGATTTATCTATTGTGTTTTGACTGTGTCAAAGCAGATGTCAATAAGATGCTTGAATACATATTCACTGGTCCCTTTTTTGTTTGCGAGAAGCAACAGCAAATTTAGCGACTGCGTTTTGGTTTTGAGGCCAGTTAGTTACATCACCTGTTAGCACTACAACAGGGTGTTAGGCAGCCCTAATCCACTACAAAGTTAGGAAGACAATGACTAGAAACGAAAACAAAACAATGTGAGGCCTATCTAACTTCGGTGTTCGTTGCAGACATGTGAAAAGTTGTAATACAACCTTCAATGTTCTATTGAGTAGGATGTCACATCATAGTCTTTACTCTCAGTTACATACCCAAGCTTGCAAAATATGCTGCATTGCTGAAAAGTTCGGCACGAGACTCCTTCAAGAATTCAGTGTTTGCTTGTAATTCCGCCAGATGGAAGTCAATAATAGTGAAGATACGGATACCACTCGGATCGTGTCGTTCAAGGAGGTTCAATGGCCTCAGATCTCCATGTAGAACACTAGCTTTGTGGATCGACTCGAGGGATTTCAGGATCTGATCACTGGTGGGTTCTCGATTGGTCATCAGGGAAACACATTTCCATCCAGCTGCACATACCCTTCGGAAGGAGTCATCCAACTTCTCCTCGGGGGAATGAATGTCCTCAACCGGTGACCCGCGTCCTCAAGAATAATGTACACTACGCCGTCGTCCTCGCCAACCTTGCTGAAAGAGCCCAAGAACTTACAGCTCCAAGACGTTGCAAGAGCTCATAAGCTGGTTCTTCACGACGAGGATCCTCTTCCGTACCGATCTTCACCACAATACGGTGTTCACTTCCATCACTTAACTTCAGTTTCGCCCGCCAAACATCTCCACCGGAACCCTTTCCAGCAAAGGCGTTAATAGTCGCGAATGGATTGCTATGGATCTCTGCCAATTCCCAAATAACTGACCTAGAATTGGGGTCAAAAGCTTGCCGACATTGTAGATTTGCCGGATATACCGATTGGCATATCCCGCAGCGGAAATAGAGAAAAGAGAAGCCTACTTACGTGATCAACACCTAGACTTCAGACTAACGACTACCTTCTTACTATCTCTTCCTCAGACGAACCACCTTTACGATGTCTCTTCCTTGAGCCTTTCTGTTCTTGGTTGCCCTTCTCTTGCCAGATGGTTTGCTATCACCCCTCGGACTGGTTCCTTGATCATTATCATCTGCCTCCTCTTGAAGACCATCACCTGTGTCACTGGCTGACCTGTAACCCGAAGGCCAAGTAGCGGGATCGTTGTTGAATCTCTTCATACAATCCGAGTAGCCAACATGGATCATTGCTGTGGTTGCCTCTATTGGGTTAATATGGCTTGTACCGGTCTCAATTACA
Organism: Tulasnella sp. 418; assembly: GCA_019632295.1. Taxonomy (NCBI): domain Eukaryota; kingdom Fungi; phylum Basidiomycota; class Agaricomycetes; order Cantharellales; family Tulasnellaceae; genus Tulasnella; species Tulasnella sp. 418. Next base: position 181,352 of record WSTZ01000002.1, on the reverse strand, counting down.
TCCAAGATATACAGCGTTTGCGTTTTTCTGTAGCGCATCATATAGAAGGAATGGTGGTGAGTGGTCGGCATGAATACTATTAGGCCATGTTTACAAGCTTCTGCCCAAATCTATCATCACAAACGGTAAGCTTCCTAGCAAACAATGAATTGGGCATAACTGTAGAAGGATTTCCAAGATTATTGGCTCCAAACTGTTTTCTGCCTCTGCTCCAAAACCATCAGAGAGCTTCTTGATGAAATCAAGGCCAGAGTCGAGTGGGACCGTATAAGTGATCGCAAGGTCCGGATCGTCGAATGTCTTTGTGCATGACTTCCGAGCGAACTTAGGATTCTTTCTCGCGTATGATATGAGATGCTCGAAAAAATTGCTGTCGCAGACTGAGCTTGACTTGTATTGAAGTAGAGCAAGTGGTCTCTCCTAGACAGGAACAGGACTCCTATCTGGTTGCAGGTACCAAACACCATCAGCGATGGACTTGAGCGTATCTCCATCATTTCTTAACCGAATCTGGAAGTGATTGACTTCTTCCGTTGACTGATTCGCGTTAAGCCAGTATTGAGTTACTTGAGTCGCAGGATAAGCAATCGAGTAAGTGAACGCGTTTCCCATAGATACTTCATTAGAAAGCCCATCTATTTCTTCAGAAACGTCGATTGCGGCGGCGAATGTGCGCGTTAGTGAGGTTTCAAGGGATTGTTCGAGTTTGAGGAAGTCATCGCGAAGGCTGTCCATCATAATATTAACGAGATCTGGACAGTGTACTACTCTTTTGAGGACAATATTGCGATGTAGATGCTGATCATATTCGAAAGAGGGCTTATCAGATGTTTGTCCAATATTGCCTCTTGGATCTTCATGGGGTGGAATTACGGGATATTTCGGAGGCATTTGAGCCATAAACTTGAAATGGGCTCCTTGAATTGCTGTATACGTGGATCAGATGCGAGGTCAGGAAGCGACTCCATTGAAGTTTGTGGTCCAAGTTCCAACGACGATGTGGATTCCGGAGTGTCCTCTCACGTCGAAAACTCGAGCCAAGATACACATCCAAACTAGGCACCACCCGTTACCCATCGCCCCCATCTCCAGTCTCGCTAAGATCTGCAGCATGGATCGAATCGAAAGTTAAAAAAAAAACGAACTAAACTCTGTACGTTCGATTTGTTCTGATATGGTAATTTCCCATCAACACCTTATCAGGGGGATACATGATGGCATCCATGCGCCCCCCACGTTTTACGCCTTTCACCAACAAACCATCAAACCATCATGACCTTACTTCGCTCAAACAGTATACGATCCGTCTCAAAACAACTTGCTCATAGCTCAATTCTTCCATTGGGTAATCATGATCTACGACCATTACAGGATCTGATAACTGCGGAGAAAAATCTCATTGCGAGGTAAGCGCTTTGATTTCGAAACTTTGACCCAGATGGTGCAATTTTTTGACAACCCTTTTTTCCTTTTTTTTTTCTTCTTCGACAGCATTCAGAAGGTATCGCAGGATTTTTCAAAAGCAGCAGAGGCGTTGAAAGCCTGGGGATGTGGCGAGGGCGAAGATCTCGACGTAAGTGACTCCTTTTTTTTTTTTTTTAGTCGTTGGCAAGATCAGAATCTGAAAGATATCTGCAGGACATCCTCACTAAAAGTTGTGATATCCTTCAACTTCTCTCAGAAGCATTGGATCGCTATGCTGGTCATGGCAATACCATCCGTACATTAATGAAAGATGTCCGAACTCGGGAAGAAAACTTTGACGAACTTAAACGACGACGACGGAATGTAGGATCAAAAGCCGATGGCGTAGAGAAGAAACTAAGTAAGATGCCAGCAGAGGTGCGTGTCGTTTCTCCCTTTCTGTATAAATCAGGGAGGGAACTTTGAACTCTCTGTGTGAATAGCACAAGCATCGACAGACACAAACAGCACTATTCGCCCAATTAACAGAAGAAATGAGAGTCCTGGATGACGATATCAGATTAGAAGAAGCAAGAATTGGGGATTATAAACGTCGAACTACAAAAGAATGGATGGACATCAAGTACGGGTCTACGCTGGAAGTCGGTCTCAAATTCATCGTTGTCGGAGATCATGGAAAGGCTCTGGATGAGGTCAGTCACTTCCACTAACCAAAAAAAAAAAAAAAAAACTCAGAATGCTAAAATAACTCTCAAACAGGAAATCCCACTTCAAACAACAACTCCAGGATTCAATCGAGCTACATACCGGAACCAAGAAAGCGCAGAACAAATCACAACAGATACGATCCATCAAGTAAACAACATCATCATCCTTCCACCACCCGAATCCAACGGTCTGGACACACGTTCGAATACACCCGAACTTCAACAAACCAACCTTCACTACGGATCCATCAAACCATCGGATAACAATCCCCAACCCACCATCATAAACCTATACCGCGATTTCAGTCAACCTCATGCTCCAGTACCCATCTCACCCCATTCTAATCGGAGCAGTTCTCCAGCTGCCATTCATCAAATCATGTTAAACCCGGATTACGATAATGATCCACCTCCGACTAATTCCGTTCTCAAAGTCATCAATGGTTCAGCAAGTGGCCTGGATCTTCTCTACGATCCTGGAATCAACCCAAGATATACGGCGATTTCGACTCGGCCTCCTTCGCCATTGCCTCCACAAGTGCCCGATAAGGAATGGAATAATGGGAACATCAAGCTTAAATATAATAATGATACTCAAAGCTTTGAAGCAGTGGAGCCGGTTGACCTGGTTGACCCGGTCGCGCTCTAGGTTTGCTGGTCTATCCAAAAGGCGTAACAAAAGTTGAACATCATGACATATTCCAAAATTAGCACTCTATGTAACACGTGGCTGCTTCGCTCTATTCGATCCAGTTATGATTATGACAATCTGTACATATATGCACATTACGAATCACACTTCACGATTGCCTACTGACTCTGTTTTCAAGTCACATAGAATGGGATTGGACAAAAGAGGGTAAAGAGCTAGACAACAATATGAAACGAGAGAGAGATATTACGTACGTCTTCCTTGCTTTAAACACAGGGAGAAAAACCAAAAAAGAGCAAACGACACGATGCACAAAACAAAGGGCAAAAAAGAAGCAACGAGAAAAACGGTTCTCGAGTGGGGAGAGGGGGCTACAGTGATGCACAGTGAGGATTTGGGATTATTTTAAAGGAGTGGACGGAGACGTCAAGCGATGGAAATAAAGAGTCCGCAAGACCAGAAAAGACGCTTGAGACGTTCCAAAGAGGAGTTGCCCGTGATACGTACGTAGTCCAGCGACGAGGAGGGGAGAGGAGAAGATTAGAATAGAAAGGAATGGATATCTTGAGCTTGAAGAATGACTCGACCCGAAATGTCTTCATATCCTGAAGCGCCGCAATGAAAAAAAAATTTGAAAGGAGAGACTGGGTTTGGTGTTACATTCTGAACACTTGATGAGAAAACGAGAGAAACAGAAACGTCCTTCATGAGTTTGTAGATTGGGAAGAGGAAAATCGAGGTCATCGTCCGTCATGAATGAGTCAAGTCTTTGAAGTCAACTTTTTCACTCATTTGCGACCTGGAAGTCACAGCAAAGTGAGACGACGGCGGGTACTCAGGTCTCCCAAAGCGCACTCACCCTCAAATTTCCAGTCCTTCCAGCTCCGAAATAGTTCTGGGGTACGGGATCATCATCATCATCCTCCGCTGAATAGCGACTTCCAGACATGATCGATTCCGCGGGATCTTTCCTTCCCGCATTCGCAAGATTCTTTCCACCGCTCGCACTTCTCTTCACATCCGTGGTTCGAGTGACAGGAGCGTACGAGTCATACCCTCCATATGCGTCCTGTTGTTGATGGGCAGCTGGCTGCTGTTGCTGACCGCGTTGGTCATATTGTCCATAGTTATCATATTGGTACTGTCCACCGTATTGACCCTGTTGTTGTTGCCCATACGAACCACCGTATTGGTCTTGTCCATAATAGCCTTGTTGCTGCGACTGGTTTCCGTATCCCGAGTCAGGATAATAACCATAATCGTATCCTCCAGCTTGAGGTTGATTGGTTTGAGGTGGTGCAGCGTTGGCTCCGACACCTGCCATACCGGGAACAGAAAGCGAGTTCTTGTGTCCATAGGAACTGGAAGCAGGAGCATTGTTGAATTGAGTCATCATAGGTGGCTGATGGTATACACCGTGACTTCCACTCGAAGGAGCTTCTTCTTGTTGATTTCCAATATCGGAATAGCTATCATCAGCGGGAGGCCTCCTTTGAGAGGTACGAGCAGCTGCAGCGGCAGTGAGCATGACTTCCTTGTCGAACTGCTTCTGTCTTCGTCGTTTGATGTAGGTCATTATTCCAACGAGTAAGATGGCGGTACCAGCAATGCCAACTACCACGAAAGTAGCAGCTACGGCGGCCTTGTTGGAGAAGAATCCACCACCGGATGACGCGGAATTGTTACTTAGACCAGTGGGTGCGGCAACGACATTGGTGACGGTGTATACTTGACCATCCGCAGCGGTAGTTGTGATTCGAGTGTATGTGGAACTCTGGAAATTGAGGATGAGGGACTGAGTTGTTGGCCTCGTATCATCGGTGAAACTGTGAGGTGGAGAGTTAGGGATGGGAAAAAAAAAAGTTTTCTAAACAGACTGCGGATGGAAACTCACATGGTACTGGTGGCAATAACTATATCAGTGGGAGTGGAGACTACTGATGTGGAAGGCACAGTGCTAGTCGTCTGAGGTGCTTGCGAAGTTTGAGAAGTTTGAGTTGCAGATGGGTTTGATGCAGATGAACGAGAGCGAGTGCCAGATTGGGATGTATTGGATGCACCTGAGTTTGTGGCAGAGTTTGTATTGGTTCTTGAACCTGTACGGGTGGGAGAGGGTGAAGGAGAAGGTTCTTCTGAGGGTGATGGATCAGGTGAGTTTGTACGTGACTGTGTGCGAGATGTGTTGGTGGGTGAGGGGTTGGGACTGCGAGAGAAATTGTCAGCAACGTAGCAGTTGTAGACACGTATTGTCTCACTCTTCAGTGTTGGTAGCTACAAGATGAACGTCAATTTCATGCCTTCTAAGAGAGACAATGTGACGTACGAGCATCAGAACCAGTCTCTTGTCTCTTTCTCAACAACTGTTTCCTCGCCTCCTCGCCATACTGAATTTCATAGTCGATGTGATAAGGCATATTCACCTATTTCAAAGAAAGACGTAAAGTTGGATGTTGTACAAAGGAATGGAATGGTCAGTCAACTGTGAAAGGGGACAAGAGAAGAAGCAACCGATGTGTGACTCCTTTTTACAACTCCGCTCACCTTTTACAACAGCGACCAACTACTTTTTGACGATGACAGGAGAGAGAGATGAAGGTGGTTGAAAGATAAATACTGCTTTCCCCGTTCTAATCTCGCTTGTCGTCCAATTCAACCGCTTCGCCACATGTGGGTGAATCCTCGGCTCACATGCAATTGGCTTCTCAACTCCCCGACTGCCGTGGTCATTTCATTCAATTGGTCCGTGTGCCATCTCCTGTCGTAATCACTGCCCCTTTTCGACCATTTGGTCATGTCCCCTTGCCCACCACCTGCAGCGTTACGAAGCATACATAGATTCACAAAAAATACACAGCCATCCATATTACTTTTTGCATCACGAGACTGATCGTCGAATAAACCGTCGGAATCACTCCTTCTTGCGCTTCTTCTTCTCAGGCTCATCAACTTTCCCCTTTTCCTTCTCCTTTTTCTCCTTCTTCTCCTTTTTAGACTTTTTCTCTTTGACGGGTGATGCCTGTAACATGATCACAAAAAAATAAGCGACCAGCGAGTTTGAAAACGCTCCAAATGCTCACCTCACTGTCCTCCACCGCAGCCGCTTCTGACGCCCGTTTCGCCTTCTTCTCCTCCTTCTTCCGTCGTTTTTCCTCTTTGGCTTTCTTCCTCGCAGCCTTTTCATCATCCTCATCAGGCTCATCGATCTAACCGGTACTGCGGCATCAATACCACGACACCCCAAAAAAAAACCCGTGGTAGAAATAAATACCCACATCCATAGCATCAGCCTTTCGCTTCTTTTTCTCCTTCTTTGACTCGACGACTTGCTCTACCATCTCTTCATCTTCTTCCTCGTCTTCATGTTCCTGGGCGATCGATTCGAGTACCTTTTTCATGGCATCTGCATTTTTGGATGGTGCGGCGCCAGTCTGTTGGAATACAGTGAGTTCACCTGGACAAGATCATCTTAGATCCAGGCGACCTTACCTCGAAAAAGTTCAAACGTTCTTCAACTTGACTCCGTAATGCTTCACCGAATTTAGGATTAGGAGCATCTAAAAATAGAATATCCAGAATTTAACCTTAGATCTACAATGAAAATAATTACAACTCACCAGAGAATGCGTCTATCCGGGATGCGATGGAGCATTTATTAGCCAAGAAGCGTGATATACGACCTTTATGTTTAGCCCCAGCACGTCCAATAAATGAGGAATGGAATATCAGTCCATACTACAGACCACAACCATCAGCCCAACACCAAAATCCACACTCCGAAAGCGACTCACCTTGGGAGTATTACCCTTAGTTTTCAAAGCCCTAAACAACGCCTTCTCCGCTCCCAAAATCTGAACCGTACTCGCCGGATATTTACTCAAATTCGTCAAACTCCCCGCATGACTAATCAACCTCGCACCAACTCTTTCTCCAATCAACGCCGTCAAACTAGGCGCTACCAAATTCATCTTCTCCGATAAATAATCCGTCAACTGTTTTCGATATTCCGCCAATTCCACTACTCTTTTAGCGAAATTGAGGATGTTGATTGAATCGAGTTCGGAAAGATCGGTTCCCATTGATGTACGAGCTGCATCGTATAGATTTCTTGCTCTCGTTTCGTCGTTATCCAATACTTCTGCCAATTCATCTAATTTCTCTTCTGTAAAACTTCCTTTGGTTCCAATAATCAACACCGCTTTCGCAAACTGTCCATTATCCGGTACCATTTTCCCCATCTCAGGAAAATGCCATCCATACCATTCCCTAATCCTCATCGCAAACGTATTCACATCCTTATCCAATTGATCCAATAACGCAATAGCTTGTATTATCATGTTATCCGATCGATTGACGTTGAATTTGATTTTAGCGCGACTGTAGGAATGACCTAGACCGAGTTGTGCTTTGACCATGTCTCCTTGTTGAAGACCCTTGAGGAGTTTTTCAGCGTGAAGACGGATACCCCGGATTAGTTCAAGTGAACGTTCGGATGCGTCGCATTTGATACCTAGTTCGGAAGATATAGATCCTCCGAGATTCTTGTCTGATACACCCAATACCACAGGTGACTTTTTACTCGTTTTAGAGAGGTTAAGCTCAAGTAGAGCCTTGAGATGATCATTCAACACGCCTATCCAAATCATCAATCCCCAATCTCACAAAACCCATCAAGACCAAAAAAAAAAAAAGACAACTCACCTTCAGAAACATCATTTATATTCTCCAAAGCATCCGCAGCACTCTTGAACGGATCAAAACTCTTCAACTGAACCATTTTCCCAAACTTGTTCAGATCCTGCATCGAATCTTGAACTTCTTTAGATTTGGAACCTATTTCTTCATGTTGTTTGATTTCGAAGATTGCGTATCCGGAGGCGGATTCGAAGAGGAGATGTGTGGCCGCCATTGTGAAGGGGGGAATGGGCGGAAGGGGGATGACCGGTGGGCGCGATGTCAATTTTTAATGTGGATAGTGATTTAGACTGACACGGAGATATCGGCCTCATATACTTCCCTTATCACGTGATACCAGATTGTAGCATTTTCGCTTTCAAATCTGTGCTACCCCACCGTGATGCCACCACTACCTCTCCATTCACATATTGATACCCGTAGTACGTAAACCTAGGGAGCTCACAAGTTGGCAATAACATAAAATCAACACGGAGATATCGGATTTAACCGGCGACTTTTGATCAGGTCACACCCGACCTATGCCAATTCCTTTCCCCATGCACTCTACACCCATTGATCAATCTGCTGGCGTAGTGGCCTCTCTACCACTCTGATAAGGTTATACTCTTTGGTACTAATCTATCAGATTGAGCCTCGTTTTAATTAACGAAATTCAATTTTTGCGGTGCTTCGCCCCGGCAAACCACTGTCGAATGACTCCGGGATCTACAGTACATCTTTCTTTTCGATCTATGCATGGAATGTCTTCTATACGTTATCATTCACTTAATAGATAACGGACGAAAAAAGGAGTCACTAAGATTAAACCAGCAATCGCTAACTGCAATTTGAAGACCGAATGGGGTAGATTTCCTCATGCGTCCAAACTCATTTACGCTTTTGCTCATCAACGGGATTTTCAGAATGAAACATTTTACATCACAGTCCCTGTGGGGATGCATTTACCAACCCCTGTCTCCGCGCCCACCCTGCCCCAACAGCACTCTTCGGCGAATCGATTCCAGACGATTCTCGATTTTTTCTTCGGGGCGGGCAACTTTCTCGGAAGATGTACTCATGCTTATGAGACTCGATGCATAGTATCTTGTTCATAGCATGGAGAGCATTTCTGCATTTGGATGCGGAATTCCTTGAACGGAGGACAAAAATGACAACAGTCCACGTCAACCTCAAGTGCAGCGACAGGGAGTAATAATACCGAACAGAAATCTAATTTCTGGCTGGCCGTTTGGGTCTCGACTCATTCTCTCCTTGAATGATAGTTCATGCAATTGGCGCAACGGAGGCCAAGATGCTCACGGTTGTTGTCAAGGAATCCAATTACCGCGTCCCAGTACCTCGGTTGAAGGAACAATATTGGTGGAGTTTGCTTCACGGATAATGCCGATGAAGCGGCATACACATTTAGTTGGATAAAGATGGTGAAGATGGAGCCACAGAGAAAAGCCGATGAACTAAAACGGAGATAGCAATGAGATGAAGAAATAAAATTCAGGAAAATCAAACATTTTACGAGATTCCCTGATTCCACGTTTCATGCCAGGCTTCGCGGGATGTAGTGAAACCGCGTCCGGTAGTAATCGCCAACGCGGGGTTCAGGACGGCTACCTCAAAAGATTGCTCTTGCTCTCGGTATAAAACAAGATGTCGGCATATCATAACGAATCCTAGCGAATAATCCTCGTGTCTATTATCTGGTCACAGTTCCGATTGGTCTCTTTTCAAAGAAACTTGAAGTGATGAAGGCATCTCCAAACCGATTTTCAGAGGGTGGCAAAGGTCACGGGTAGCAATCACACCTTCTTTTACATAAAGAAACATAAACTTTCAGACCTAGAAGGTCAAGATTGTGGTGTGGGTTTTCGAGGCCCAAAGCGGCTATTGCCCTTGCTCTGTTTTGACAGCTCATTACCGTCTTCTCCAGTTTCTTTTTCTACTCCCGAATTCTATTTGCCGCGTAAGGCTGTGAGCGATACTTCTTTGATCAGACCAGTGGCTCATTGAAGTCGGATCAAGCGGAATCATCAGCCCACAGCGAAGCCCTGATGTTATAGCTCGTCATGATTAGATCCTGCTAATCAGGTATTCAGATGGGGAATGTTTCTCTTGCTTACTGGATGTTTTATTGTTATTGGCGGTAAACTGCCAAGGAGACACCTCCTTCGTAACGTGGGTGTTGGAAAAGATGCCAGGAACGACCTCGATATTCAAACTTTGCGATTCATCCCAAGGACCCCGAGTCATAACGTCAAGACCCCGTATTCCATATAGCACCAACAGAGCTCTGACTGAGATCTGAGATCGGAATTTCTGTTTACCAAAATGGTGGACCGGTGTGGGATGTGCAGCGCCGCCGCGGCGCGGATTTACCCATGTATCGTCCATCATGGTATGACTACTTACATTCTTTAAAAATATGCGTGGGGATCTAGCATATGACTATGGTACAAGGTGCGTAAACTCGCTGAGCGTCGCTGGATCTAATGAACAGAACTCAGCTCTTCGAAGTTGAATGTGACACGCCTCGTGGCCGGGGCCACACCTCGGAGTATGATCGAGTCCGAAAATGGATGTGGCTACTGAAAAAGGATACAAGAATTACCTGACGCCCACCAAAGGGATATCATAGTCAAATCCCTCGCGTGGGTATTGAGGACGGCATCTATGCAAGGTCCGTTTTCTCTATGATAAATGATGAGAGCTGCTACCTTGTTCTCCAGCCTCTTTTCCTCTTCAAAATCTACTCATAAAGAGTTCCTCTTGAGATATCCTTTCTTCAGGCTCTTTGTCACATCAAAATCGAGACTAAGATGAACTGTTACCTGACTCTCACAGCCATCAAAATACTTGGTACATCCAGTATTGAAAGTATGGATGTCTCTGGGAAGCTTACATTGGGCAATAAAATTGGATGTGGGGGCTACTCCGATGTCTACCAAGGGTCTTTGCAGAACGAGAGCTGCGTCGTCAAAGTGAGTCTCTTACAAGTCCTCTTGCTCAACTTGCTCAACCCCTCATTAGGTCGCAGTAAAGGAGCTTCGAATACCACCGCATCTTCAGGGGGAACGCTTTCGAAAGGTGGGTCATCATCCAAGAGACAAGGCAAACTAGGCCACAACAAGATCTTCTGCTTTCTAGCATTTTCTCCGGGAGCTCAAGGTATGGTGTGGATTGGAACACCCCAACATAGTGTGTCTTCTTGGATACACCATCGAGTCTGGAGCCTTTCCCCGTTTCGTGTCGCGTTGGTGCGAGAACGGAGATCTGCAGCAATATATTCTATCCAACCCCAGCGTTGACCGTTTCAAATTAGTAAGCCCTAAGACTCATGCTGCTCATGGATTCCTAAAAATGTTCCTGTCAGCTTGTAGATGTTCTTCAAGGCATGCTTTATCTGGAGTCTCGTGGTCTGGTTCATGGAGACCTAAAATCCGTCCGTACCCCATTTCATCATCCCAATTCTGACCAGGATCGCAATTAATCAAGAGCTCCTCTGAATATAGGCTAATGTCCTGATTGATGAACATGGGAATGCTCGCTTATGCGATTTCGGAGCCACCAGATTGTTAGAGGGTGTCACCGGACTGACAACCAGCAACCAGAACGCAAAAGCGACGCGCCGATTCATATCCCCAGAGAGACTAACAGAAGACAAACCCCCAACTATTGCTTCTGACATCTGGGCATTTGGTTGCGTTGTCATAGAGGTCAGTCCAGCTAATTGGTCATAGGTGGTGTGACCTTTGACTTATTGAAGCATTTCAGGTCCTCACGAATCGGCTCCCATATGCACATTTCACTAGCGAGCACCTTGTATACACCAAAATCCTAGCGGGAATCTCACCACTCGATCCTAGTTACGATACATCCGTAGCACCTGGTCCCATGTTCTGGGCCTTCATTCATAGGTGCTGGAGGCTCAAGCCAGAGCACCGCCCCACACTTGATCAACTGCTCAATCACTTTGACACTCCTCTCTCTGATGACATGAGGGATGACGAACCTTTGGTCGGCACGTATTCGTTCGGGGATACGTATAAAAGGTTGAACAACACCATCCAAGACGTATCTCGCATCAGAATCGGTCCCGGCCCCGCCCCTCCCTTGGATATAAATTACCCAGTGTGGCGAGCAGCTGCTAAGAGGTAGTAGGAGCTGGCAGTTATTCCCTCAAGTCCAACCATCGAATACATCAGAAAGCTTCATATAGATTAGAAGATGACCCTTCATGTGCTTGGTACTCGAGATCAATCTTACCTTGTTTTCTGGGACTTCCGAAGTGATTGACTCAAATGTGTCTCAAGTTTATTCGCCAGTACAGCACGCATGCTTTATATGGAACATTCATGAAAGTGGAAGCACTGCAGTAAGCTGCTTAGGCTGTCACAGTCAAGAAGCTATGTTACTTCATTTCTTCCGTCACAGCAGAATATCACACAAAAATGAGCATCTCTTCATCAAATTTTGCGTCTTTGTGTTGTTGTGCAATTGATCCGCACACTTCCTTCATGATGTTTGCATTTCCAAGGTGATGGGATCCAGTCTATCAGATAAACAGTGAAGCAGTAGATGGCCAATTATATCGTCCGAGGTGCATTTCCTCAAGCAGGTCCAATTACTCTTCGACTTGAATCTCTATTGCGTGCCAGATTAGGGATTAGAAGCATATTGAGAATACCCAGAGTTTAACCTGTAATTAGATCCAAATAATAATAACTAACTAGAGCAAGTGTCTAATCGAAGTAAAGTGGCGCACTTATTGGCCAAGAAGTGGAAGGTGTGTGGCCGTCATTGTTGCTGTTGGGCGGCAGATAGGAGTTGGTGATTAGACTGGTGGGACGGAGGTATCGGATTTAATCGGCAACAAAGTTAAATTGCGCGGGGCGGTGATCTCGGTGGTATGGATTTATTTCAATCTACCATTCATCAAGTTTTGTCTGGCCCCTCCTCAAGTGAGAACAAAGAGATTAAGCGACATGGTAAGTAATATTAGCTTTTCTGTAATGTACGAACTCGATCGCACGGTTTGGGCAAATGTGGTTCACCCACATGCGAATCCCATCGGAAAATGTTCATACTTACATCCTTTGGGAATAGCGGTCGAGTAGTCTGACTCGCTGACCTGCAATGAGATTTGTGGCTCATTTTCTGAGATAAAGCTCAAGCGTGATGGGCATCAGTAAAAACAACGATTCTTGCAGTTACAGTTAGTATATACCCATGTACGTAGATAGAGTAGCATGTCCGTCACCTTCCTTAATGGATTCTCCGGTCCACATCCGTAATAGACCCCAATTCCCCATCGCCCAGTAGAAGTATAAGACTCTGAGATATCAATGACTGCTAACTCGACTTTCTGTGGGAAATCAGGGTTATACTAGCTGTGGCCCGCTCACTCTAATGTGATGGTGGTGGTGAAACACGGCCGGTTCAGAATAGAATCATCCATTCAAGCGCACATACAGTCTTAGAGAGTTGATTCATGCCTGTTTGCTGAACACTCGTGACATGATCAAATCTTTACCCTGTTTCACTGTAGTTCTAGTTTATTTAGATTACGCACTGCCATCGGGTCAACGGTACCTCGTGACAGCTATGGAGAAACAGTCCAGCATGGACAACCACTTTGTCGCTCTCAGCAATGGAGGCAAGATGTTCTCATTTCTTCGCTTTGACGATTCCTCATGGATAACCGACGTTCGAGATGATATGCAAGTTGTTCAATGCTGACAAGATGCTCGCCAACATGAAGACGTATAACCAGACATTTCAAAAAGGTCCACCCAGTAGCCTGGTCCGCGAGCCTCATGCCGGGGTTCTATGAGTTTCCGCATAATCTTGAAGAACAGTGATTAGGCGCCCGTTGTCCAACACCTTATCTACGAATCAACAACGTTGCACGTCCCCCATTTGGTTGAAAAAAATTCTATCGATGGTAAACAACAGATAAACTTCACCTTTTTCGAGGCAAACTGACTGCCAACCTCACGTTACCCTCAAGGCTGAACTCTTTGTTTTATATGAGACGACATATGCTGCTCCTCTAGATAGTTCATTCTCAACCCTCCTATACCTCTCTACGCCATGTCTAATTCTGCCAGCACGTTTGGAATCTCTGAGATCCAGCATCTCGATGTCTCCAGAGGATTGATCTTGGGCAACCGAGTCAGCTTGGGAGGGTATTCTGACGTATACCAAGGCACGATGCAAACAAAAAGAGGAAGGGTCAAGGTAAGCGCCCTGTGAAACCACTACATCGACGAAGAGACTCACTGGGCATCATTTATCTAGGTTGCGATCAAAGAGCTGAGGATACCTGCTCACCTTCTAGGAGAACGCTTCCAAAAGGTGAGGTGATCAACCCCTAAGCAATGTCCCTTCAAACGTTAACTATTATTCGTCCTGGCTAGCATTTCCTGCGGGAGGTCAAAGTATGGATTGCCTTAGAGCATCCTAATATAGTGCAGTTCCTCGGTTATGCAATCGACTCTGGAGGCTTTCCCCGTCTTATATCGCCATGGTATGACCACGGCGACCTACAGAAATACATTTTGAACAATCCCGAAGCAAATCGACCCCAGCTTGTAAGCTAAAGGCGGTCTTGGTGATGAGTTGTTTGCCTGACGTAGTGTTAGCTTCTAGACACGTTACAGGGCATGCGATACCTCGAATCCTGTGGGTTTGTTCACGGAGATTTGAAATCTGTCGGTGCAAGTTATTATAGCAAACACGGCAGATATTCTGACCCCCGCCATTAATTTCTCAGGGCAATATCTTGGTCAACGAGCAGGGTAAAGCTTGCTTATGTGATTTTGGGGCGGCTAGAGTTTTGAATGGCGTTAGTGGGCTCACAACTAGCGGACAAAATGCAAAAGCAACACGTCGATTCATGTCTCCTGAAAGACTCACAGAAGAAGGCCCTCCTACGATAGCTTCGGATGTTTGGGCATTCGGATGTGTTGTGATTGAGGTGAGCCTCGCTGATTCTCGTATGTTGCAGAGACCATCTCTGGGTTTGCTAACGTTCATCTGAATCAGGTTATGGCAAATCGGCTTCCGTATGGGCAGATAAAAAATGAACTTGCCGTATATACCAAGATCCATGAAGGAGTGTCACCCCTGGATCCTCAGTACGACACATCGGGGGAACCTGGGCCTTTATTCTGGGCCTTTATTCGCAAGTGTTGGCGCGTTGAACCAGAGCGCCGTCCTACCATCGATCAGCTCCTAGATCACTTTCGCACATCTTTCCCAAGCAGGGCGGAACCTCCACGGCCTTCAGTCAGGAGGTCACGTTCAATATGGTCACCCATCTCTTGGCTCAAAGATGATGGAACATCTGATACATCCATCAAGGACTCAAACCGCGAACTGTCGAGGTCCGCCTTGGCACTCAATCTGGCAGACCAGCTAAGAACACCTCCAGTAAAAAAAACTCCGTTCCGTAGATCAACTGCTCCTAGTCAAAATGGAAATTAGCGGATGACTGCAGTGCAAATACCCTTCCGTTGGTCAAAACACGTAGCTTATCTCCATTATATGGACACAAGATCTTCAAGCGCGCTTAGGTAGGATTGCTATATTTGGCATTGAGCTGTGACCAATGTTGTTTGTAATCGGATCTTCAATCCTGTGGATGAAGATGTAAGAGGTGCTGCATCCACGTTGTACCTACCAAGTTCGTATACTTTGAATATAGCAAACAGTCTTGCAAAATGGGCGGAAATTGACTCAAATTGGTGTGCTGAATTGATCAAATGATGTAATGGCGGTCAACAGTCATGCTTGATAGGAGGTTCGGAAGACTAGGTAGCTTATGGTTGTGGCACCGACTCGGAGCGCTTTCCCTCACATCAGTTGCTGCGGAACCCAAGACCCGTCTTACAGTTCTAACATGTGCAGGGGAGATTAAGTTGTGCAGGTCGGCATTGCTGAGTCTGACGTCCAAGGTAGCGACTTCGCTAGGTTGGTGGGTTCCTCATTAGATACGATACAACACCGACGAATGAACCGTTTCTACGAATCTGCCCCCCGCTCACCCAGCAATGCCCCATTTGCATTCGGATCCTCTGTAATGCGTAGATACTTGTATGATAGTTGGTTGCCAGCAAGAAGTATGCAAAAAATAATTTGATATGAGAGAGCGGTGGGCAAATTACAGTGGTGGTGAACAGAGTTTTTTGGTTCGTCACATGATCATGCAGGAAATGATTGCGGAGCTTAAATTGTAACGGGACACTGGTCCCAAAATCAGCTTTGGATTGCCCATTACGCTCTCCTGTTTTGTCAGAGGACTTTAATTTTGTTGGATGACGGATCTATTGTACCATTTCTTAGATATGGTGATTTAGAGACACGAATTGAACAAGTGAGTGAGCTGTGGGTGGATGTATACAATTTCGAGAATTCCCTGATCGTTTGACGCGGATCAGATGTGGCATTTCGCCCGCTCAGGTGTACGGAAAAGTAGTCAGTACCATTATCAATATGAATCCCCAACTCCACGTTCGTAAAGATCCGAAGTCAATTGGACCAAACATGGGGGAAGGAGCGGCAAATGATTCACTGAGAGGCCAGTTACTGACCGAAGCAAGGGATTCGGTATTTAAAGTCCGTAAGGGTCAAACCATTACGATCCAAACCAACATCCCACTTTCACGCAATGTTATCCCTCAATTGCCTGGTTCATACAGAGCCTAGGAACCACATTTTCGGGATCGATGCTCCTAAAGAATGGAAAGTGATAGATTTGAAGGAGGCAATTTGTCAGAAGGTCCAAGAGGGGTGGGTGGAACACGAGATCACTCTCTGGCAAGTAAGTTCGGAAACTACTACTATGGCAAATGACTTTGTTCAACTTCCTTCCTGAAGGTCTCAATTCTTGACGATGAAGGTTTGGATCACGCTGTTCGAAACCTCAAGCTTGAAGACAATGAAGGGGTCAAGAGACTCGGCATACGTTCGTTAGGTTATTACTATCAGAATCCACCCGCACCGGATCATCTCCACATCATTGTTCAACCACCCGCAGGTGAGTAAAGCCGCCGCGCGTTGCTATTAGAATGAGGTCTGAGCATCCATTACTCCCCGGTACAGCTCACGAAAGCCCTGTAATCCCTGATCCAGGAGGTGATTATGCAACCAATCGTTGATTTTTCGTTATGAGATGCTAATGCTCCTTAATTTGGGTCTCATGAAAGGACTGGATCAAACAATGATGGATATAGAGTCGTCGATTCGTGAAGACGTTGCTGTTTTCCTGAAGGATTTGAAAAAGTAAATAAACAAAGAAGAGAGCATCTGTACGCGAAACTCACCCCATTTATCAGAGTCACCAAAATGGACCTCGATCACAATCATATAAAATTGAAAGCAGCACCTGGTAATATAGACGAACAGGGGGGGAGCCATGCAAAGGAGTTTGTGAACAAGCTGACAGCAAAGCTTCGATATCGCGAGGTAGGTATCTTTGTCAATTTCCTAGGCTCTATTAAATTACTTACATTTAAACCAGTCCAGTGATGATTTTTTGCTCCAAGACCTTACACAATGCCTTGGAGGTGATTTTGATAAGCATTTCACCGCTGACACCACCGCCGATAGTCAAGAATACTTCGTAACTAGAGACGTTTTGTCGTCATGCTCGCGTCTGATGGTGAAACTCGGACCCAACGGAAGGTTTAATTATCACGAAGGCTATACCCCATTGGCGAAGGAGATAAACCTGGCAGGTCTTGTAGTAGATGACGCTATCAGCATTGTCACCCCATCATACAATCGGTAAATTCGCCAAATTTCCTTGGAGAAACATTACTGACACGCCACCTGATATGTCATGTAGTGACAAGGAACACGCAATCATAGAAACTAGGAAGTCGACCGGCTCTAAGAAATTCAAGCCTTGGCGTCCAAGAAGTGACTTCCATATTGCCTACGGAGAAAAGGGGACCGGTTACGGAATCCTGCATGGAGAGACAGACTCTCAGGGCCTAACAGAACTCGATGCCATGTAAGTTCTTATTAGGTTCTGTTCATCATCAGCAGTGATTTGATAATGACAATATCAGGTTCAAGAGCTGCCTTATATCCTGTCATTCATGGAAGGTGATGAATAAGCTTTCCGGCAAAGGCGATCACGTCATATTATCAGCCTACGTATCATATAAGGTGTGCTCGATGCACATCTTCTATAAGAGCGACATATATGGTAATCCATGTGTTCCTTGTGATAGGTCAAAAATTGACTGTGGTTGCGTTATTCGATTAGGATTTATCCATCAATGCATCTTCAGAGAGAGGGGGATGTTCCGAAATCCTCCAAGGGCCCTAGAATTCTTGAGGTATATGCATAACTTTGCAGCGATAGCAAACCAATTTCGACTTAATATCCCAGAGGAGAATGCAAATGTGGAGTATGCTCTTATGGCCATCACCGAAGACAACGAGACAACTGAAAGTACCACTGCCACTGAAACCACAATGGTGCTTTCTAAATTGGGTTTTGAGGTCGATCGCGACTCGTCTGAGGTCCGTAATAACACTCAGGGTCGATGCATGAACTAACACATAACAGGGAGACATTACTTACCTCAGGAAGTCTAATCGTCCCTTTGTCGCCAAGCGAGTCAGACGTAAGGTAGAACTCGAAATTTTGGAGCATCTGAAATCAGCCCCTTTCTCCCTTTACCATAACCACACTGTCCCCATATTGCACATCCTCCATCTGAGCAATAACGATGCACTTATTGTGATGCCATATCACACCGTCCTTAGCCAGATTTCGTCGCTTTCAGAGGAGTGGTATTACAAACTCCGTTTTGAGTTGGTAGAGGTAAGAGCGAATGGTGACATCCTTGTAATCTGTGACATATTATTAATGTATCTGGTATATGGTCATAGGCCGTCGCATTTCTTCATGATCAGGATATTGTGCATCGCGACATCAAACCGCACAACCTTCTCGTTGACTTTAAGACCTCGTCTTCTCCCCATCTAATCGTGATTGATTTTGGCATAGCAATCTGGCATTCCCAACAAGATCGTCTCTGTAATGGGTTTCGAGGAACAGAAGGATGGACAGCGCCGGAAATTCGGGAAGATGCACAGTGGAATCCCAGAGCGGCGGAGGTCTGGGCTGTGGGTAAGACATTGCACTATATGGCAAAGGTGACTATGCAGGGTGAACAACATGCAACGGCTTCTCATGAATCAAAACTCTACAGCTCGCTGGGATTTCTGACGAGATCTGCGTCAGCCTATTGTGCGATAACCCTTCACTAAGGCCAACATTATTCGATTTCATCAAAAACATTCAACGCACCAAACGGAAACGATCCGTCACAGCCCCACAGAAAGAACAACGGATGGTGCAACATACGGCACTACCATAGAAATAAGCTCAGCATGTAGTCTGGTAGGTCACACTCTCCGGAGGAGATGACTATTGCAGGGTATGTTGTAAAGACACCCATTTACACCTTTGCATCAGCTCTTTATGTATGCTGTATACTTAATTACTATGATAATAAATTATCGTAAACATCAGGATACTCAGAGTATCGCAATTTACCTTTCTTGACTATCTTGGGAGTCAGGTCAGATTATCAGGCGGAAGGAGAGGGTGGACATCTCAAACCATACTGACTTCATCGTCCAGCGCGAAAAAATAAAGACGGCTCTCTTGTATCGCCGCGGCGTGACCACGGCGACCTACAGAAATACATGAAAAGCAAATCGAGTTTACCAGGCGGGCCGTGATTACGAAAGCGAAAAAATCGAAAACGAACCAAATTAGACCTATAAACCGTGAGAAAGCAGGATATACCTCGTTGAAAAGTTAACCAATCCGCCTTGTCAAAGTGGATGAATGATCTGAATCTGGGCGCAAGCAACGACTACGACTACGAATCCAACAGCAGCTCCAGCGAATCTCCCTCTCCGCTCTTTTCTCCCAAATCTTCTTCGTCCGCTGTTGGACTTCATACCAGCACCGCTACCATGCGGCCGACAAAGATCAGTTTAAACATCTTACCTCGCACTTCTGGAGGAGGTTATGCTGTCCTTGAATCAGGAGGTGGATCAAAAGGTCCAAGGAGGTTGGGCTGGAAGTCGATTGTCGTACTTTTAGCCTTCTTTTTTGGCACTCTTTGGCTACTTGGACCCCGGGAAAGCTATGACAAGTATATGCACCCGGACAAGAGTGATGCACCGTATGAAGGTGTGTACATTGGATGAAGCATGGATAAAACCGCTAATATAGCCGTGTAGATATCGATTTCCCAAAGACTGTACCAACCAACCAGCCACATCCGCCATTCGTTCCCACCAAGGGCAATTCAAAGGTCACTGTCGACGAAGACGAAGAGGACGATGAGTATCCTGAGAAGCCCAAAACGCTCCCTACTGCACCTCATTCTCCCGAAACCGATCCTGATGCACGAAAAACCGTCCACTGCATTAGACCGCATGATCCCACAAAACCTCTCGTCCAATATGCTCTCATGTTAGACGCGGGCTCTACAGGATCTCGAATCCACATCTACAAGTTCCACAACTGCTTTGCTTCTGGTCCCACGTTGGAATATGAGGTCTTCAAGATGACGAGACCGGGATTGAGCTCATACGCGGGAAAACCTCAGGATGCTGCGGAAAGCTTGGACGAGCTCATGGCAGAGGCTGTGAAAGTCGTTCCATCTGATTTCCAAGGTTGCACAAAGGTTGCTGTCAAGGCCACTGCTGGTTTGAGGCTACTAGGAACAGATGCTAGTCAAGATATCCTCGACGCGGTCAAGGCAAGGTTGAAGAGCAATTATAAATTCCAACTTGCTGGTGCAGATGCCGTAACCATTATGGATGGAAAAGATGAAGGCGAGTCTCTTTTCGTGTAGATGCCCAGCTTTTTTAAAGTATTCTGATCACCATCCTAATAGGTGTCTTTGCTTGGATAACTGCAAACTACCTCTTGGGCACCATCGGAGGCACCAACAAGCACGACCGTCCTACATATGCTGTCCTTGATCTCGGTGGTGCATCTACACAAATCGTTTTTGAACCCAGGTTCGATAGCAAATCCAGACTCGAGGAGGGAGATCACAAATATGTGCTTACATTCTCGGGGAAGGCACACACTCTTTATCAACACTCCTACCTTGGTTACGGCCTCATGC
This sequence comes from Tulasnella sp. 418, assembly GCA_019632295.1. Taxonomy (NCBI): domain Eukaryota; kingdom Fungi; phylum Basidiomycota; class Agaricomycetes; order Cantharellales; family Tulasnellaceae; genus Tulasnella; species Tulasnella sp. 418. The sequence continues at coordinate 160,707 of WSTZ01000002.1, read as the reverse complement.
AAGCTAGACGTAGCGTGCACAACCTCGTTGCATTCATGTGGGATTTCAAACTACAGTCACATGGCCATGGTTCATTGGGATCTGTGGATGATGTTCCGTTAGTGGCAAATCCTTGTTTGGCCAAAGATACGAAGAAGATTATCAAGTTGGATGGAGGAAAATGGAAAGATGAAGCTTACGGGTACAATGTGACCATGGTAGGGGAGGATGTCGGAAGTTTCGAGGCATGCAATCGGGTTGTAGAACTCGTGATGGCTAAGGATGCGTAAGTATCCGATTGACAGCTCATATATTTTCCTCTCTCGGATGCTGACGGATTTCGTATCAAGTATCTGCCACGTCAAGCCTTGCTCCTTTAACGGTGTTTATCAGCCAACCATCATGAACAGCTTCTCCAATGGCGGTAAGTACCGTTCATTGAAACGAAAAGCATCCGACCCGAATATTAATTAACTTTCCTTATATAACCAGGTATCTTGGCGTTGTCATACTTCTACGATCGAATCAGTCCACTCCTTCCGGCTCCCCCAAAGCCAAAGAAGAAACTCGGTGGTATTCCAGACAAACTCTATGAAGAGGAAGCTGCCAAGCATGGTGGTCTTCGTGAACCCAACTCGATGCCAATCTCTGAAATCGCTCTACTTGCCCAGAGGGTATGCGACGGGCCAAAGTCATGGGAAGTACACTGGGGTAGAGCCTCTCCATTTGCTCAATCCTTCGATTCATCTTCGCCTGGCATGAGTCCATCTGAGGCGTCAAAGGCAGCTCTTGATGAGTTACAAGATCGACCTGAGCACTGTTTAGATTTGACTTTCATGCATGCTCTACTTAGACTTGGTTACGAATTCGGGTCCGAGAGGGATGTGAGGTTTGAGAAGAAGGTTGATGATGTAGAGTTGGGCTGGTGCTTGGGAGCTACTTTGGCTATGGTATTAGACGGTTCCGGAGATGGGATCAAATGTGTTGCTTAGACGTTAGAGGTCTGGTACCCGTTATGTACTCCGATTATCTTGGTTGATCTCCTCTGTAACCATGATTAGCTTTCCCTATGCTTTTGCAGTTATTATATACTATTCACCCAATTTGATCCGATCGAGTCGGGCGGTTCCAACCGATCGAACCCTTTTTACGGCGAACTTGAGTTGTGGGAAAACTTGGTGAGCTAATGGCTCACAACGAAGCGAATTCCCAGATTTCTACTTCCAAAATACCCGACGGTGTTCTATCCTTATCCATCTCTGGCCATTGGGCCTAGTACCTGAGCGTATGCTTGTTAACTTAAAAGACTTGTGTCCAGAGGCTTTTATATCTCGTCACATGGTCTCCCTTCCAAGAAGGTACATCCATGCCTGAAGAACCTGGTGATGAAAAGCCAGATGAAGGTACCGGAAGCAAAACGGTCAACGTGCAAAAGGTCAACGTGAACAGCTAACATATGTACGTGAAGTGGAGGCATGGTGGCTGATCCACTCGGTGAACTATTTGACCGGCTACTTGAATGTTCGGAAGAGAACTCCCCGCAGCCTAACCAATCCCTTTGCAACGGCGCTGACAAAGGAGCCGAGTTTGCATCAAAACGAAGTGCATGTAAAAGTAGCTAATTCGAGCAGGTTTGGATCCGCCTAGAATCTGGATTAAGGACTCGGGCCCCCAATTGCGTGCCGAATTGCCTATATATATACCACGTAACTTGCTTCCATCAAAAATTCGTTTCTTGCCTTTGATCTCTTTGCTGGACAGCACAACGCAAGATGGGAAACGTCCACATTGAAAGTGGCCATTTGATTGGAACCTTTTTTGGACAGGCCACGTATGGTAAGTTGGCGTCGAGTCACATAATAACACATCGAACTCACAGGTAGAGGTGCGATGTTTTTCTTCGAAAAGGCGTCTACACCTACTTGACCGGGCGTGTTTTTGTCAACATCAAGCGAGGACGTTCTCCCGCTCGAGTCATCACCGCATTCTTCATACTACTGTGGCTCCTCACGAGCATAACTCAAGGTTTGTTGGCGTCGTTTTTTATGTTAGAAAAAGGGGATTTGACTTTGGTTCAGGAATTAGAGTTTGGACAACTTACACCGCGTTCATTACGCGTGGTAACGTAATTGGTCCTCATCAATTTTACGACAATGAGTATCGCAAGTTCTATCAACCTGCATGGAAGTAGGCGCTTTTCTATTTCCTCACCGAAACGATAGACCCCTGATTAATGTACATTGATAGATTTGTTGCTTATTTGAATGTAAGAATGTTGCGAACTTGTTGAGGACAATCCATTGACTCTCTTGGTAGGTCATATTCGCTGATAGCCTTATGGTACGTCTTTATGCATTCGGGTGACTAATCGTGAACGATAACATAAATTTGACATGTAGTGTTGGCGAGTATACATGGTATGGAACAGGAAGAAGAATGTGTTGATCCTTCCAGTAGCCTTGGTCGTCGGACTGATAGGTAATTATTTCGTCTCCCGAAGGTAGAAGATATTTCCTAAAACCTTCTCCATTCAGGCTCCATGTGTGTTGCCTTATCATATCAGATAAGGGACACGGTGACGGATGTCGACCACAGTACTCAGCAACGTCCATGGATATTGACCGTGGTCTTCATGACTTTGTCGGTCAACTTAATTGTTACAATCATGATCTGTTGGAAAATATGGTACGCCACTACTTACCCCTTGGATGTTGCTGTGCTGAGTATTATTGCAGGCGTGTTGTAAATGATGTGGCAAAGCATAGTACCCGTTCATCCCGTCTGTATAAACATCTGATCTACGTTATGGCCGAAAGCGGTGCCTTGTACACCGGGACCTTGTGTCTGTACTTCATCCTCTTTGCTGCGAAGATGGTGTGTATATTCGGTTATCTAGCTCTACTAGTTTCAACGTTCTTGCTTACCTGAGACCCGCTGAATAGGAAGTAGGCTCGATTATCGTGACCTACGTAATACCTCCAGTGACTGGCATGATGCCAACTCTTGTTATTCTCCGTCTATTCTCCTCCCCAGACTCGGACCACAGCACAGCAAATAGCGACCCCCCGATTCCTTCACCTAGTTCAACGACAGCCGAAGTTGTTGACGAGGGACCTTATGTATACAATGACGGTGTCATTCGTCTGGGTAGTATTCGTCGTCGTCGCATCCATGACCCTAATTAATCCGGAGACGTGAATCGTCGGTATGGGTACCTGGAGATAGTAGAGGCACATTAGCCACTGAGGGCGATGACGATGGAGCCGATGACTCGAAGCCAATGCGAAAGTCACTGAGCTTTCCAATCCAACGCGACAAGGTTACAATAACATCGCTAGGCGAACCAAAGCAAGAGTTTGTCCTTGACAGCATCCGTGTCATTTGGCGAATAACAGGCTATATGTTTTTGAAGAGACGTGACATAGTTTGACCGTCGATCTTTGATATGTGGCGGCTGGATCAAGCTGACGTGGGCTGCAGAGTTGGATTTATGGTATACTCAATACAAACATCTGTAGATTAGTTTAAAGTGGCAGCTCATTGAATTAAACTTATTCTTACTATAGAGAATACCGTCGAGTGCACCGATGTTCAAGACTTTGGTGGCGAAGTTCGGATGCTCACATTCTTCAACGATTCTGACCGTCAACATGATCAATTTTCAAGGAAAGGTTCTGGTTTCTCATGAAGAAAGTCTGTCGGGATATTTCTAAATTATTGTAAACGGTCTCATAACACTCCAGAAGCTAATCTCGCGGATACAACATCGTTTGGACAAGTGAGCTCAAGCGCCCTAAGAGTGATTGACACTCATCAATCCTCAGAGTTTGATATGCAACGAAGATTTGACTTCCCATTGTGGACATTAAAGAAGAAACTCGGTGGTATTCCAGATAACACTATGGAGAGGAAGCTGCCAAGCATGGTGGTTCTCGTGAACCCAACTCGATACCAATCTCTGAAATCGCTGTACTTGCCCAAAGGTATGCGATGAGCCAAAGTCATGGGAAGTACACAGGGGTAGAGCCTCTCCATTTGCTCAATCCTTCGAATCAACTTCGTCTGACATGAGTCCATCTGAATCGTCAAAGGCAGCTCTTTATAAATCACAAGATCGACCTGAGCACTGCTTAGATTTGACATTCATGCATGGTCTACTTAGACTTGGTTACAAATTCGGGTCCGAAGGAGATATGAGATTTGAGTTGGATTGGTGCTCGCCGCTCGGGAGCTACTTAAGCTATGGTGCTAGACGGTTCCGGAGATGGGATCAAATATGGTGCTTAGACTTTAGAGGTCTGATACCCGTTATGTAATCTGATTATCTCGGTTGACCTTCCCTGTGTGACCATGATTAGCTTGCACTATGCTTTCATCCAATTTGATTCGAACGAGTCGGGCGGTTCCAACCGTTCGGACCCTTTAACGGCGAACTTGAATGCTTTCGGTGACGTAATGGCCCACAAACAGAGCAAACATGCGTGACTTGACTTCCAAAGATTTCTACTTCCAAAATACCCGACGGTGTTCTATCCTTATCAATCTCTAGCCATGCAAGCCAATAAGGTCGGATGTAGTACCTGAACATATACTTAAAAGCTTGCATCCAGAGGCTTCAGTACGGCATCACATGGCGCCCCTTCCTAGAGAATAACTTCCATGCTGAAGAACCCAGCGATGAAACGCCAGATGAAGGTACCGGAAGCAAAAATATCAACGTGAGCAGTTAACATATGTACGCGAAGTAGAGGTGTGGTGGCTCATGCACTGCTCGGTGGACTGTTTAACCGGCTTCGGAAGAGATATCCCCGCAGCTTTCCTCTCTGGTCCCTTCGCAACGGCGCTAACAAAAAAAAGTCGAATCTTGATCAAAGTGAACAGGGTGTGAGGGTAGCTGATTCGAGCAGGTTCGGATACGCCTAGACTTGGGATCTCGGAGGGTTCCCAAGCGTGTGCCGAATTGCCTATATATACCTCGCAGCATTTGCTTCCATTTTCCATCTTTTCTTGCCTTTGATCTCCTTGCTGGACAGCACAGTGCAAGATGGGAAACGTCCACATTGAAAGTGGCCATTTGGTTGGAACCTTTCTTGGACAGGCGGCGTATGGTAAGTTGGCTTCGAGTCACATAATAACACATCGAACTCACAGGTAGCGGTGCGATGATTTCTTTAAAAAGGCCTCTACACCTACTTGACTGGGCGTGTTTTTGTCAACATCAAGCAAGGACGTTCTCCCACTCGAATCATCACAGCATTCTTCATATTACTGTGGCTCCTCACGAGCGTAACCCAAGGTTTGTTGGCGTCGTTTTTGATGTTAGAAAAGGGAATTTGATCTCGGTTCAGGAATTAGAGTTTGGACAACTTACACCGCGTTCATTACGCGTGGTAATGTGATTGGTGCTCATCAGTTTTACGACAATGAGTATCGCAAGTTCTATCAACCTGCATACAAGTAGGCTCTTTTTGTTTCCTCACTAAAACAATAGACCCCTGATGAATTTACCTTGCTAGATTTGTTGCTTATTTGAATGTAAGAATATTACGAACCTGCTGAAGACAGTTTATTGACGTTCCCAGTAGGGTGTATTTGCTGACAGTCTTATGGTATGCCTCTATGCAATCCTGCTACTAATCGTGAATGATAACATGAAATTTGACATGTAGTGTTGGCGAGTATACGTGGTATGGAACAGGAAGAAGAAGGTGTTGATTCTTCCAGTTGCCTTGTTGGTCGGATTGATAGGTAATTATTTCGTCCCCCGACGGTAAAGATATTTCTTGAAACTTACTCCATTCAGGCTCCATGTGTGTCGCCTTTTCATATCAGATAAAGGACAGTTTGACAGATGACGACCACGGTACCCAGCAACGTCCATGGATATTGGCTGCGGTCTTCATGACTTTGTCAGTCAACCTACTTGTTACAATCATGATATGCTGGAGACTATGGTACGCCACTACTTACCCCCTGGGTGTTGCTGTGCTGAGTATCATTTCAGGTGTGTCGTAAACGATGTGGCAAGGCATAGTGCTAGTTCATCCCGTCTGTATAAACATCTGATCTACGTCATGGCCGAAAGCGGTGCCTTGTACACCGGGACCTTGTGTCTGTACTTCATCCTCAGCGTTGCAAAGATGGTGTGTACATGCGTTTATCTAGCTTTACTAGTTTCAACGTTCTTGCTTACCTGAAACCTGCTGAATAGGAAGTAGGCTCGATTATCGTGACCTACTTATTACCTCCTGTGACTGGCATGATGCCAACTCTTGTTATTCTCCGTCTATTCTCCTCCCCAGACTCGGAAAACAGCATAGCAAATAGCGATTCCCCAGTTCCTTCGCTCATTCCAACGACAACCGAAGCTGTTGACGAAGGGCCTTATGTGTACAACGATGGTGTCATTCGTCTGGGCAGTATTCGTCGCCGTCGTATCCCTGACCCTAATTAATCCGGAGACGCTGAATCGTCGAGTATGGGTGCCTGGAGGTAGTAGAGGCACATTAGGCACTGAGGGTGATGACTTGGCCAATGCGAAGGTCACTGAGCTTTCCAATCCAACGCAACAAGGCTACAGTAACCTCGCTAGGCACACCCAAGCAAGAGTTTATTCTTGACAGCAGCTGTGTTGATTTGGCGTGTCGACAGGCTATATGTCATTTCTGAAGAGTCATGACCTGGTTTGACCGTCAATCTTTGACATATGGGTGCTGGATCAAGCTCACGAGGGCTGCAGAGTCGTTTGCGGCTCTTGGATTGATGGTATACTCAATACATCAACAAGTGTAGATTAATTTATAGCGGCAGCTTATTGAATCAAACTTGTATCTGCTCTAGGGAACGGCGCTGAGAGCACTAACGTTCGAGACTTTCATTGCGAACTTCAGATCCTCACAATCTTCGGCAACTCTGACCATCCACATCAATATCCATGGATGGTTTCTGGTTTGTCATGAAGACAGTTTGTATGTATTTTCTAGACTTGGCCAACGCTTCATTATTCTCCAACCGCCAACCTCGGGGATACAGTATCATTGTGACAAGCGCACCCAAGCGTTCTGCGAGTAACTGACACTCATCTATCCTCATCTATCCTGAGAGTTTGATGTGCAATGAAGATCTGAAGAACCATATTTCAATCGTGGACATCATCTTTCTGGGTTGAACCACCTTGGATGGGTAAGAAGAATTCGTTGATCTTATGGAGTTCCCTCTCATTGACATCTTCAATCTATTAGCTTCAAGGTCGAGGTAGAATCATTGGAGTCAGGTTCTAAGACGACAATCTCACTATTTCATGCCTTTAGGGAAACAGCAGATTATGACTGTCAACAGAACAGCCCACTACCAGATGTCGTGTTGTTCCCGTCTGGATATCACAGTCGGGAGGAATGACCTGGTCCTCCATCTGCTATCTCGAGCAAAAGATTTCATATATGGGGCGTTTGCTTCGACACGTCCGATGGCCTGACTTCCGAAGTAGGACTCAAAGTCCCCACAAAGATTCACATTGCGCATCGAAGATATTCAATCGGGGCATGACGTCTTACGCCCAAGCAAGCAAAACTTCAGTACGTCATGAATATCAATCACCGAGTGAGATAGGGCGTTTATCACGTCTCAATATTGCAACGAGCAAGAGTACATACTCTCCTGTTTGGATAGGGTAAGATCTTCCGTGAACTGGAAGGATGGTGAGATAAAGTCAGTTCAAGCACCTCTTCTAATCAATGGTCTAAATCTCACAACGGTATCATTGCGATCCACATCCACTATAACAGCGGTTTTTGAAAACCATTGAGCTACTCTACTTGCAAGGTCACGACCATCGTCACAAGTTCTGCATGGTCGTTCAAGGAGTATATGTCATCAAGGGAAGGAAGGACTATCTATCATAATCAGCGATCAGGGGAGTAAGAGAGAAGCCTATTCCACAATACACCAACTGATCGGTACCTTGCTTCAGGTGATTATTCACGGGTCTAACCAATTTTATACAACTAACAGAGCTCGATCTGAAGCGTCGCGGCATGGATACTAAACCTAATCGTGGTATCCGGGAAGGCTCATTCGCCATGAAAAGGAGTGTCCTTGCGAGAGGGTTCAACATAGTGCCGATGTCGTTGATCGTGGGCTTCCCCATCGATAGTCGTGTAATCTGGCGACAGGGTAAATCTGACTCTCTGAAACAAGGATCTTGATGTCGAGCTGGATGTACGCATGAAGGAGCGGGATGAGCCACTAGCACTCTGATCAGCTAGACCTGAAGCAGGAGCTGGTCGTTGCTCTTTAGCATCCTGATACAGTGTGGTCTAAAACTGAACACTGCTGCCATGCATGTCCCTGCTGTAGCATGACACTGCGTTATGGGATGTCTTGCATGTCAGGCTTTCAACTTCTAAAACAGCCGACAATTCAAACTCCGAAGGGAATAGCACTAGCGGCCCGAGAAAGTGGGTGGTGGCTTGTTAGGACACCCCAGTTGCTTCATAGCACCAGGGAAGCCTTCCGAATGAGGCAGAGGACTCTTAGGATACAGCCTATGATGCCTCGGTGAGAAAATGAGGAAATCGATGCAGCCTCAAACCCGAAACTTGGCAGATGCTAATTTTAAACGACTCAGATTAATTATCCATACCCATGCCACAATGCGCAGCAGCGTTTTCAACCATACACACCATTATACCTTCAAGTGACATGGAAAATCAGTTTCACACTTATGCTAACCTAAATATGCAACAAATTCGATATGCCTTATCTCACCTGTCCTGACTTCTCATAACTTTGGGGGATAATCGGCTCCGTAATTATGTTTTAAAAGTACCGGCGGCAGCTCAGAACTTGCTTCACAGAGCGTTCCACGATCGGGACATTCGGAGCCGAGCCCCTTTCGGCAAGGTCTTTCCTCCGGATAAATAGGGCCGGTTCCAATGGGTCATCATCGACTAATCCTCCCCTTTCACACCGCTAGCTACTCTCAAAAATGACACGTTTACCTCCCGAGGGGACGCATTTAATCGCAACAATGGTTGGTCTGGCAGCGTATGGTGAGTAGAGCATGCTTCGTCTCAATCATTTCCCAACATTGAGCATTGACTTTGGCGCATTTCTACAAAGGGGTTTACAACTTTTTAACCGGAAATGTGTTTCTCTATCTCAAGCAAGGACGCATCAGATCTCAGGTTATCACTATGGCTCTTTTTATGGTATGGGTTTGCACAACAGGAGCAATGGGTACGTGAAAGCGCTTAGTTCGTCGGCATCGGGGAGATGATAAATCCAGGCATAGCAATCAAGGTCACAGGTGTATATATGGCGTTCATTGTGCGAGGAAATACTACTGGTGCTCGCGCATTTTTCCAAGAGGAATATAGGAGCCACGGGTATCTTGCTGCATTCAAGTAATGTCTATTCCGCATATGTATGGACTTTTCCCTCAACTAATATCAGCCATATCTAAAGATTTGTCGGATATTGTAACGTAAGCTCACGATCAGAAACTATCGCGTTGTGCGGTACTGATCATCTTACACAGGGTGTCTTTGCAGATGGCCTCATGGTATGTCGACGTCAATTTCTTCATAAGGTGACTGCTGATTGCTAAAAACAATTTATCGGATAGTGCTGGAGGATGTATATTCTGTGGAATAGGAAATGGGGTGTACTTATCGCTCCACTCACTCTGTTGGTCGGCATGATTGGTTGGTTTTGTCAGATGCTATGCCTGAGAACCCGACTTACAACCTAGTGATTTAGGCTCTATGATAACGGCTCTCATATATGAACTCAAAAATGCCGCCTCGAATGGCCCATACAGCCAATTGGAGCGTTACTGGCAGTTGATTGCGTTATCGCAGTCGCTGTGTGTAAATATCCTCCTCACAACCCTCATCTGTTGGAAAATTTGGTACGATTCGATGAGCTTGGTTCTCGTAGAAGTTCACTAATAATATTCAAGGCGTCTTGCCCACACGGTTTCGGGCCTTAGTCCCCGCTCCAGTCACCTTTATAAGCACTTAATTCGTGTCATGGCTGAAAGCGGCTTTATCTACACGGCATTTCTCATCGCTTTCTTCACTTTTAGGGCTGCCAAGCTCGTGAGTGGTTTGAACACATCCTTGTTGTATCATTTCTCACAACACCTTCCCCCACCAGGAAACCGAGGCGATCATAATCACCTACGTAATACCGTCTGTGACGGGTGTTATGCCAACACTTGTCATACTACGCCTGTTCTCAAAGCCGGAGCCATTGGTAAATTCCACAAAGGATAGTGGGCCGGTTTTGTCATCTATACCATCACAAAGCGGGACCACTGCCGTGCCGACCCCTGCATCTGGTCCAAGTGAAATTCATCTGGGAGCTCTGCCACAGATCGATGTCGAACTGGTCGTTCAGAGTGGAGAATCGCATAGCACGCTTCGACAACGCAGGCCAGAAGGAGTAGATCCATCTGATATCTCCGACGTTCGAATCAGCCTCGCAAACTGTGAACCAATCGAATTGCTTCCGCGCACAACGTGAACCACATTCAGCTTGCGTCGGGTCCGGGGGTCCCGACGTTTTCGTATATTTATGGATATTTTTATGTAATGAAAGCAGAAGAATCGTTTACTCAGCAACGAAAAGGTATGCCTAATATAACTGCATGAAGCGCGTCATACTCAACTTGACTTCCAGTTCCGAAATTACTGTATTCTAAGAGGTCTTGCAAGGTCTCAACGCAAAAGCGGAATGAGAAACGTCTATTTTGGCATCTACTACGAGCGTATTTGTAAGGACCGGGCTACCCCCGGGCCGATGCATTTGTCTACTATGTTTGTTCTACCTAGTCTTTTCTCTTTAGTCTATCACCTACCCACGTCTTGTACCCCTTTTAGAGTAATAAAGGAGTCTGAGATTAGGGTGTAAGCGTGATAGTCTCCAGTAAGAACCCAGGTTCTTACAATATTCTATTCGTGAGCCTCTAAGCTCATTTTTGCGTTATTCCTGAACGTGATTATGACATTTTTCATATTCCCATTTGGCCAGGTTACTCGAGCGACTATGCCAGCTTCCAGCTAGCTTTCCTACCATGGTGAGCACCACTGGGGCTACAATCAAACGCATCTGGTTACCTTTGAGACTACAGCAACCGAGGGTATCCAGCTTTCATGACGCAGACATTGTACCACTTTCCTGGCCCTGGTGTAGGGTTTTGGTTCTGGGGTTGAGGAACCGTTTCATTCTTGCCAAAGAAGGCATAGCTTTCCTCCACTCTCAGGAAATAGCACAAGTTGTTAGACCTCAAAAACACTTCGACTGCATACCTCGGAGGAGTGAGGTCATCGGATCGACTAGACTCTCCAAAATCTCCCTCCAATATTAGATATCCCATTCCACCTGAAATGATAGCCCGAATGAGCACGCCACAATGTAATCTCCTATATCTCCTTGATAAATGAATCCGAATTCCCTACTTTTTGAGGCTTGGCAGTGAATCGGCCTTCCAATGATTGAAGTGGAACTTCGCATGAAACGCGTCACAGCTGCGTAAAATCTCAACCGTTTCCAAGTTTCGGCTATACCTATTTTGCGAGCCGTGGAACCGCGATCTTATTCGCGCCCGGGAATCTGCAAATTGCTAGTAACCCAGAAAAAAAAACTGCAGAAATTCATTGCGAAGCAGGTCCCTCGGATGAAGGCATTCGTAGACCGAACCGAGCACAAAAATAGACGATGCCATTCCCACATCGAACTCACCGCAATCAGGAGTTATTTGGCCACCCCTGATGACGTGGGAATGGGCGGATTACTCGTACAACTCAATATCAATAGCAATTGTTGAAGGTAGTCGAACGTGCCAATATGTGAGAGCTAAAACATCCGTAGAGCTCACCGCCCTCGCATTCTGCTCTTCAGGGCCTCTGCAGCGGTTCCGAGACGAGGGTTCGAAATACAAATCGGGAAATGGCTAAGCGCGGAGTGGATCGAGGCATAGTCGTTGTATTTAAGACCGCCTTAGGTCTGGAGCAATCAGAATGGCGAAATCTCCAATGTCCCCCGACGGCGCCCATTTGATTGGTACTTTCTTCGGCGCAGCCTTGTATGGTGAGTTGAAAATGCCTGCAAGGATAATTAGGAAATAGACTGACTAAGGACTATCATCCCGGCAAGCCATCTATAATTACCTGGTTTACCATCTCTTCCTCCACGTCAAGCGGGGACGTGTTCGCTCGAAAGTAATCACCGCTGCTCTGATTGTACTATGGATATGCACAACTGCATCAGTAGGCATGTCGGATCTTTCTCTATTGGTGTTTCAAACTAACGGGTTTATCCAGGCCTCAGGACGGCTGCGGCTTACGTTGCATTTGTCTCAAATGCCAATTCAATCAGTCCTCGCACATTCTATCATGAAGAATACAAAAAAACCTGGTCTCCTCCGTTGAGGTTTGAGTAATTTCCTCCTTGTTCTTCTCCACCTCGACTCTGAACCAGTATTATCATTTTTAGAATTGCATCAAACCTGAATGTAAGTAACAGTGGACAGTTTGAAAGTAAGTAAGTTCTCACTGATGTGTGTGATAGTCACTTTTCGCAGACAGCCTCTTAGTATGTTGGACAACTGCTGGTATCTTACTTACAAGAACTGATAAACTGTTGTTTAGTGCTGGAGAGTCTATATGGTATGGGGTAGGAACAAAGTCGTCCTGATCCTCCCGATATGCCTATTAGTCTGTTTTACATGTGAGTACTCTATTCCCCAAGACATATCAATTAGCCAAGTAACATGCTTACCATTCATTCATTTTAGGTTGCATCCTTGGCCATCTCACACATGAGGCTAAGAATGGAGATGATGAGGCTACTTGTCAAGCTATACTGCGCTGGCAGTTGGGCGCTGTCGTTTTTACATTAGCAGGAAATATTCTCAACAATGGTTTGATCTGCTGGAAAATCCGGTACGCAAAGCTCGCAACTCAGCTCCGATGAGTGCAGATTTACGATCCGTATGTTGTTAGGCGAGTGGGAATGGATATATCTGGCCATAGCGTATCTTCCAAGCAACTTTATTGGCATTTAATACATGTCACTGCAGAAAGTGGAGTGTTGTATACCATCTCGTTACTAAGCTACGTCATTGCCAGGGCTTCTAAAGCGGTACTTATATACTTGCTTCTCGCTCTTCTAACCAGCTAATTTTCTCGTTTTACCTTCAGATCCATGTCTCGATTATCATCACTCACATAATTCCTCCGATAACTGGTATCGTACCCGTGCTTGTCATCCTGCGCATGTTTTCCACCCCGAAAACACCGGAACGAACGACCTTCCATCGAGTTGAATCACCATCATCTAAAGCTAGGCATGAAGTAGCAGCCACCCAGCCGCCCGTAGTTGTCGTGGAAGGCACTCGGTCAGAGGACCTAGAAGCATCAGGCAATCCACTTGGGGAGCAACCGAATGATGACCCATCAAGCACAATCACCCGCCGACGAGCTCACAAGCAGGATGAGTCCGATATCACCCAGAGCCTCGTGAATTGTGAACCCATCTTGTGATGCCAGTGCGCATGTTCTAGACGGTTTAGCGGTTGCCAGCAACCAGGGATTTGTCGGAGTTATTCCCTGAAGAATTATTGACCGAGATGTGGAGGACATACCGGGCTGTTCCTCGAATGTGGAACTTGGGACATAGCGAGAAGCTGAAGGAGATCATCCTTCACTTATGGCGACAACCAAGCAATGTTGCGAGACTCCAAGGACCAATTAGCTATCATGTGACCTACTTTCCAGAGCTTATCAACTGTGTTGGAGCTATTTGCAAAAATCTAGAGCTGCGTACAGTCCCCAATCATGACATCTTGATTCCTACTGGCATCGTTTAAACCAAAAGGGCGATACTGAAGGTGACTATCTAAATTATGAATGATCACAGATTTTATCACGAAATGAGGTGTCTTGTTTTTTTAACTATCATTGTAAGCGCATGACAACACATGATTCCAAATCAGAGTTGGCCAAGAGAGCCAAGGAGATCAATGCACGCGGGTGTTGTTTATTAAAGAGGAAACGTCAAGACTTGACCCAACTTTATCAGCCCATGATTCGATCGAGACTAACTCAATTTGAGCAGGATTTGTCGGAACCGTCGTAAGCATGGTGCGATAGGAGTTAGACACCATACACCGGGGCCCACTCTGTACACCAGTATCCACCAGTATCCACCAGTGGATTAGCGGCGGACCTAACTGGTATCATTTGAACTCCGTCACCGAACAGCGATGAGACTCATCAACCATCAACCATCGACCACGCCCGTCCATATACAATGTATTCCAGTGGTTGTCGACAGTTCTAAGTGCGCGGACCATCTGAGCTAGGAAATGATGTTCAGAGTGAGACGTAGCCAGTAGGTTTCCATCATATATACGATGCACTTCCATTGGACAATACCAAATTTACAGTGAAACTACTACGGATTCATGGTGTAGAAATATTGTGTCTAGCTAGATAGTAATATACATCTAGTATATTAATGTAAGCGTGCTGGATGATAAGAGCAGCGCCTATAGACCTGTAAGAATACTGAATCATATAGACAGATAATGGCTTGTATTGGTGTGCATATACTACATAAGGTACTACGGTGTACTATGGCACAGTAGCAAATAAAATATTTTGAACAATTATTTCGACACATGCATGAGACTTGAATGCCTAAAGTATTTCCATTCGAGAATAGCAATCTTACTATGGAATCATCATGGGCGGCATTTCATTGTCTTAAAGGTTCATAGTATATACAGCATTTCTTACGATACATGTAGGGAAGCCTACCGTGACTAGCAATAATACATCAGTGTTTTTGAATGGGATGATTCCATGGAACTACTGGTGGCTGTATATTGATACACGGTGGAGGTCAGTGGACAGCAGAGGTTTCGGTGGATATTCAGCGAGATCCCATGGCTCTATAAGCGGCCTTGCTGGGATCTATGGAGAATGTCCATTGGTTGTCACTGAAGGAGACCGGACACCAGAGTGGGCCCCACTGTATCGCTTATTACAGGTGATTCCTAAAGACTTTATTATGGAAGAGGTTACGTGGTATTCGCAATTACCTCTGTCACTAGGGTGACAGGTCATATTTGTCGATCAGCACTAACAAGAAGTGGCACCATGGGAGTAGCGTTTCACTTCAGCGATACACGGCGATCTCACCATGTGCCTTATTTCCTTGTCAAGTAACAATAGATTACTCAAACTGCGAATCAGCCTTGAAAGCGGACATTTATTATCTGATAATCGGAAGCGCAGTATAGTTGTGAGGCTCGACTTGGCATACGATTTTCAGCATAAATTGAGATTTAATAATCGCAACTACTAAGGATGATAGCAAAAAGAGCCGAAGGAGGGCAGCGGTTAACAATATTAGAGAGAAACGTTATTCAACAAGCATAGTACGTTAGAATGCAAAATATTAACAAAGAGCGTCAACGAAAGGAATCCATATAATACAAGGGTCGTTTACTCGCAAAGCGTGCAGCCTAAGTCCATATCAACTGGAACTTCACGAGTCGGACTTTTGATAATGAGATTTGGAGTCTGATTTTGCTGTAAGCTCGCTCGTTTCGGCGGATCGAGATTGATTCCAGCTTTCCAGTGTAGAAGCGGGCTTGAACTGAAGCGACTGTGGCAGATCTGATAACTGTGTCATGGCCGTAGACATCACAGGGCAAGCAAAGACCGGTCGACTAATCGTTACACGCTGAGATGTCGGCGGAGCTGTATCGTGGCCAGTCGCTCCTTGAGACACGGGCGTGCAAGTGTATAGTCGTAGAATGATCAGCGTTGGCACAAGACTGAATACCTGCGGTATCATGTATATCACAATGATGTTGGCATTCAGCTGAAAATATCATCTTTGAGCAAGCCAACATGATCGCGTCGTATGATGGACATACCAGCCCGGCACCTTTTGTAGATATTGAAGCAGAAACGACGATGAAATAACCCGCTCCGCTCTCAATCAATATATGAAGTGCACGTTCATAAAAAGATCCAGTAACGGGACTGAGTTGGGATACTGATCGCGACACTCGCCTATAGTGTATGATGAGTGAGCAAGATGTTGTGTTAAGAATAATGATGATGACTCCATACCAAACTTTCCAACACATTAAGCTAACCAATACGGCGTTCACCGTCAAAGCACCAATCGCTGTTCCTAGTTGCAACCCATTACGAATAGGTGCATATCTCTGAGACGTTTTACTTTTGACTGCATACACGACAGACATAGTAGCGACCACTTTGGAGCAAGCATTTGTCATGAGTGACATTCATAATGCCCAGACCAGACATACCAACATAGCAGGTCAAAAGTATGACAGGTGCTATCAATATTCTGGCATCGCGCTTCCAGAGGACGTACAGCCGCCAACACTTATTTAAACACATTAATCCATGCTGTTCTAGGCTGGGCAAACCTCAATGACTTACAATGAATGTATTCCCTAACAAGCACTAGAGTAACAGTGTCAATGAAAATGGCTCCAATATACAGGAGTTGATCCTCACAGTTGCGTGGACTATCACCCTATATATCCGTTGTGTATATCGTCCTCATTGACATGATAAAGCATTAGAAAGAAGGACATACATTGTCACCACTGACTCCCATGGTTGGTACCACTGCGCATAGTACTCATTGGCAGTTGTGACACCATCCAAAGGTATCAATGCTTGATACAAGCACCAAGCACGAAGGACTGCATTGCAATCAGTGCTGCGTCGAATTGAAACAAAAATGCGTGGTCAAGCAGTACCTGTCACCAATGTCGTAAAAATCCACAGGGTTGTAAGGCCGATGAAGAGCAAGGCAGGACGAGCTGATGCTCGTTTCAAGTGGTATAGAGTTTGTAAGTATAGGCAGCTGTAAAGACCTACATAACTGAAGATGAGTGCAAACGAGAACTAGATAGAGAACACCCTATTCCTCACCATATAGGGCCATGCTTATCAAGACACCTATGACATGGAATTTCTCCACATTCTCGCCACTCATCGATGGAGCAATTGGAGGCATTGTGAGATAACTCGCTCGCAAGAGCGAGAGATGATAGGTGGAAAGCCAGTTTTTTACATCGCTTCTGGGGACTTTCGATCAAATTTTGCAGGTTGTTGCGAAGTCAACCTCCACCGAGCTGCTGGGTTTTGATCAGGTCCGCGAAAGCGAAAGGTCTAAGGCAGATGTTTAACTTTTATCCCCTTCTTACCCAACAAGACGGTAAAAAAGGATAATTCGGATCCGCCCGTAAAGACCTGCTTACGTCGCGTTCCCAGGATGACGTCGGAGAGGGGCGGAGAAGCGGCAATTTCGGAGTATAAACTTGAAAGCGTGGCGAAGATTTTTTCCGCCAAACTCTTGGCGTTGATGACGCAATGTTCGAGGATTTCAGCCCAAATCGAAACGCCAATTACATGGAGAGGATTGAGAGGTCATGCTCGAAGAGTCTGCTTCCCGTAGAAAAATGCAGTTCAATTGTGCAAGAACCTTCTATAAGAGAGGTTTTTCCAAACAAAGAGGAAAGGATCTACATCAGGGAGATGAAGAAAGGCTAGGTAGGTCTATTGAATTGCGGATCGCTCCTCATAACGGATCTACTCCACTTGGAGCACATATTAAAGTTCAAGCCTCAGCACCACCTGTAGACATGGAGTTTATTGATGTAGCTCGACATAAAGGATCGCGAATACTCCCAAAGTTCTAGGTCGCTTATATCCTCGACACGTCTTTCTCAACAACTTTTACGCTTACTCGCGATATTCTTCAGTAATGGGTCTTCTCAAGAACGGAGAATTTCTTAGTTGGGAGGAGGGAAGGAAGTACGCTGATCACGTCCGCGACCATGGCATAACCCAGTTTTTAAACGTCTGGGAACGCGTCAAGACACGAGATGGCGATAGTCCTACTTGGGGAGACGAGGTTAGTTTTGTGTACTCCACTGTTCACCGTTGCTCATTCCATCGCTCTAACTTAGGTCGAATGCATGATAATCAACATCGATGATGAAGAAAAAAACGCCAAGCTCTCGCTGATACAAGACAAGTTGCTGCCTAAGCTGCGAGCAGCGACAGAAGACCTGAAGAAGAACAAATCATCAGCCGAGTAAGTGCCTTGACGTCTGCAATATCTATCTATTGGTCGAGAGGGCTCAAGCGAGCTATCGGTTCATCAGAAATATTCCAACCTTTCACCCAGAATACGGCCAATACATGATTGAATCTACCCCAGGAAGACCTTATTCTGGCTCTATATCCGATCTTCTAACTGTAGAAAGCAATATGGCCTATCGGTAAGGGATGTGTTGATCACTTATGTACCAACATTTACACTCCAATCGATTTTGAAGACGCGAATTGATGAAGGCTCACCTCAAGGATTCAGAATATCCAATGACAATCACCTCATTTCCTCGCCTCGGGGCTCCAGGGGTATTCTCCGACCCACACCATGATCCTGCCAAATCTGTTACTAGTCGTAGTCTCTTCCTTCCAGAGGAGGTAATCAACAATCACTGCCGATTTCGGTACTATGTCCAAAGGCTTTTTGACAGGAAAATACTAATACGCATCGAATAGTGCATTAACCAACAATATCCAGAGTAGGCGCGGATCGAAGCTCACTAAGAACCTTCCAATTTTCCGTGACACGCAAACTCCTAGCCCTTTCATTGATCCAACAATTCCATTGGACCGCGATACATGTCCAGAGGATGCTGGTAAGAGGTCTTGTGAGCTAATAACCAACGCAACCTTTACTCATAATATCTACCTTTTCCTCCAGAAGCAAGGAGTGGTGCTGCACTTCCTGATCATATTTATTTAGATGCTCTGGGCTTTGGTGTTGGCTGTTGCTGTCTACAAATCACATTTCAAGCCGGAAATGTTGATGAAGCCCGCGACTTGTATGATGCCCTACTCCCTGTCACTCCGATTATGGTGAGAGACATCACGACACGTGCTTTCAGCTTTATAACTCGATCTGCTTAGCTTGCACTAACCGCTGCATCACCTGTTTATCGAGGATATCTGTCTGATGTGGATTGCCGATGGGAGTTAATCTCCGCGAGTGCAGATGATAGGACAGAGGAAGAACGGGGATTAAAGGTATGCATTTCTTGCATTAGCTTTAAGACAATCCCTAATGTCCGATTTAGCCCCTAAAAGAGAACAAATTCGTGATTCCCAAGTCCCGATATGACAGCGTTAGCTGCTACTTATCCCGGAGTCTCAACAACAAACCTGAATACAACGATGTACCCCTTCCGTTCGACCACAGATATTATGATCGACTTCGCGCAAATGGTAATTCGCCTCTGCGCCCTTCTTGATGTATAATATCCAATCTAATCACGTATCGCGCCCATAGGTGTTGACGACGTTATGGCAAAGCACATCGCACACCTGTTTATTCGAGATCCATTGGTAATTCTCTCTGATGCAATAGATCAAGATGACCAGACTTCCTCCGATCACTTCGAGGTATGTCCAAGGTTCTTTGAATACCGCACAGTCAACCTGACGTCATCGCACAGAATCTCCAATCCACAAACTGGCAAACTCTACGATTCAAGCCACCAACAGCGAACTCATCTATAGGTTGGAGGGTCGAGTTTAGGAGTATGGAAGTGCAAATAACGGACTTTGAGAACACTGCTTTCGCGATCTTCATTGTTCTCCTTTCACGTGCCATCCTGACCTTCGGCCTCAACTTTTATATTCCGATATCAAAGGTGGAGTTAGCACATTGTTCAACTGATCTCATACTAATTGTCCTGGATAGGTTGATGAGAATATGTATCGCGCTGAAAGAAGAGGCGCGGTGACGGAGCAAAAATTCTGGTTCCGAAAGCGGCCTTACGGAAAGGATATCTCTCTGAGACCAGCATCCTTCTCAAGCTCACCCAATTCAGCTGTACCGCCGAATGAGCTCCTACCAAATGGTGTACATGGCTCCTCAAACTCAAGGCGTTCTAATTCAGAGACAAACTCTCTCAATCACCTTTCCCTGAATGGCTCTGGAGTGGATGAGGAATATGAAGAGATGACTATGAACGAAGTAATGAACGGAAAGGTACGTTCAGTGCGCTAGTATTTGCAATCATTATCTTATGTATAACCTAGGGGGCCGAGTTTCCCGGTTTATTGGGGCTTATAAATACCTATCTTGATACCTTGGAGATTCAGTCCGATCAACGACAGAAGATACAACGATACTTGGATCTCATCAGAAAGAGAGCTGAAGGTATGACTAATACGCCCATCAGAAGTTGGTGACGTGACTGAGAACTGCTCATTCAACAGGGTCTTTGAAGACAACAGCGACTTGGATTCGTGACTACATTCGAGCTCATCCATCATACAAGTTCAACTCTGTCGTCAGTGAAGAGATCAATTATGATCTGATTAAAGCTCTCCACGAAATGTTGGTCATTCATCACTCTACAATTTCATTTCCGAGGACTAACATCAGCGTAACAGAGCAGGCGGTGCACGACAGGCCAATGATTTGCTACCCGAGGGCTACTCTGGCAGTAGACCTTTGTGATAGCCAGAAACAGGGTTGATATGGGACATTATTCTGCCATGTTCTGAAGGAGGTTCAAGCACAAAAAATTGTGTGATTATAGAACAACGTCGCAGAAGCGAGTTGGAAAGTGCGGCTCCGAACCCCTTTTCATTTCCCAATGATTCCTTCGAATTGGTCGATCACCTTCCTGATTCTTATCCATTCTCTAAAATTAAACAATGATGCCCACTGAGAATGTATCTGAACGGCCCAAGCAGAGTCTTGGAACGGCACAAAGAAACGAGAGAGCGTGTCCCATTGAAAGCAGCCGTCGTCAAAACATGTATTGAAATACGAGGGATCTTGAAAGCAGTTGAATGTTCTCAACGTCAACGATAAATCCCGCAGCATCCTTCCATAACTGACTGAATACGCGGCATCTGAGGAAACGCCCCGTAGGCGTCCAACTATAACGCACACCACAGGCCGTAAGAACTTCAAGATTAAGGAACCATTGCGCGTATCCCACATCTTCAGACCACCATCACCACCGGACAGTACTTTGAATTCATCACGTTGGATACAGGTGATGGCATCGGTGTGACCCGACAAGACGTGTCGAAGAGCGCTGGTTGAAGGATCCCAGATTCGTAAGGTGGAATCGGCCGCAGCTGAGACAAGGGTCGTCGGAGAAAGTGAGATTGGACCAACCAACGAAGTATCACCAGACAGCAAGTGTAAGAGTGAACCATTCTTAAGAAACCAGACACGAACGGTTCCGTCCATGGAACTAGAACAGATGACCACGCTATACACTGTAAGCCAGAAAATGAGAAAATAAGATGCAATGACCGCAATTATCTAGCACTCACCATTTTGTCTCTGGCCCGTAAGTACGAACTTGCAAACTCCAGTTATCAAATCCCATACACGGAATGTGGTGTCGAAACTGCCAGAAACCACAGTCCTGCCATCAACCGCCAATGCTCTGACAGCTTTATCATGACCTGTGAGAACCATGACGCGATAAGGATTATTGGACACATCCACTTCTACATCGCCGCCTTGCTGAGTTTGGGTGCCAAAGCAGTGATACACTGGATCTCCTGGAGCAGGCAGCCTTCAGAGTCTCAAGGTAAAGTCACGACTCCCAGTTACAATCATGATTTTCTTCGGCCACTTCTCCTTCCTATTGATCCATCCTCTGCATCAACCAAACAGGGTGTGCAATAGCGAGACCCCGAATCGTGGATTTGTGCCCTCCGAATACATGCGTACTTATTCTTACCGGTTTCGATATCCCAGATACGAACGGTTCGATCCGTGGGTCCAGAAACAAGCACGTCATGGTGATATACTTTTGAAGGCGGCGCTGCTAATGTAGGAGAATGTGCGGGTGAAAGGATCTGAGAAGGTGGTGGTACTCGGCGCCATGAGCAAGCAGTGAGAGCCCAAACACCACCTTCGTGACCAAGGAACGTCCGAACAAGGATACACCCGATATAATTTGGCTAGCCACAACATTGTTATTGACAATGTGGGCATACGGAGGCCTTCCTGTGAAGACCAAGTTCGAATTTAGGTGTGAATCTAACAACTCAACTAAATCCGCCTAGCTCTATCACCACACATCCAAAAGCCCAGATATCTGCAGCTGGCTCTCCGGTGACATGAATCGAAGAGTCGCCCTTCCATTTTGACCAGTGGTCGTGAATCCACTGGGTCCTTCTATCAATCTTGCTGAACCAAAGTCACATAGGCAAGCGGTGCCATGGTTATTCACAAGTATATTGCCCTAAAAGCAACAGTGATATGTACTTGGTCAATCTTGCGCAACCAAACAGAGATTGAAGAGATGGCACTGACAGACTTCAAATTCGCCATGCACTAGGCGCTGGGACTCGATGTATTGCATACCTTTCAGAACATCTATCAACTAGCCCTTAGTCAGTTTCGGCCAGTTATTTCCAATTCCAGCATTTCCTACTTACTAGTTGACCTCGTTTTGCCTCAGGATTTGACTCGATATACTGCTGCAAATCCCCATTCTCACACCAGGGTGAGGCAAGACGGGGAGTATTTCCAGGGTCTATGGAGTAGCCAAGAAATGGAACTATGCAAGGGTGTTTCAATTGACTCCATATTTTGACCTCCCAGGTGAAATGCGGGGGAACAGCTGTTCACAATCGCGCGGTTCCAATCGGTAACGATCGAACGCACGCAACCTTTTGAAAGTGACACGTGAGAAGAAGCGAACCTCTTTAATGGCGACCTGAAGTAACACGATCATTTGTGAGCACGAAATCGCCGTTGAAGACAATCGGGTGGCCAACCTTGACCTTCCCCTCATCAACCTCCAGCCACCCTTCGTACACATCGGAATGACCTCCACCGCCAACCTTCTTCCCCAATGTAAGATTTTTGGAGACATCGAAGTGCTGGATGATGGAGATGTCGAAAGCGCTTGTGTCTTCAGACATGGTAATTGTATATTTTGATATGGGATCGCTAAAAATGTCCACAAATGTTCTGGCTTACTAATCGACTCAATACATTCAACACCAGCCTGTGAATATCTCCGTTACGGTGTTGACCTATCGAATGAACTACTGTCGACGGCCCTTTCCAAGCCGATCTCTAAGGGCTTTATAACAGGACAGGTAACGTGGTATCCGCAGTAACTCCTTATCAGATACTTGAACTAGAAGCCTGTTGCCAAACATGCCTCAAGAGCCATGCGAGCTGCTTCATACCTAGCTTCCCGCTTTGTAGGGGCTGTCGCCACGTAGCAACATGGTTCATACGCTAATTTACCATCGGCATTGACCATGTGTTGTTGACCTCGATTGTAGATTGGGGTCGCAGCTTAAGGGGATGTCAGGGGAATTTGCAACACAGGATCAAGATATTGAGCCTCACTTTTCACGGTACAGGTCCATTGTTCATCTCCTGTCAGGGAAACGGACGTTTGCATAGGAGGCAATCTTAATGCCATGATCATATTATGTAGCTGCCTAAAGTGAACGAAACTCGGTCGCTGGCGTAAGGAGGATGGGCCAGAAAGCGGTTCTTTGGGTAATGGCTCGGAACAGTTCGAGCTACTGGAGAAAAAGGTACTGAAGAAATGCAACAAGGCCGAGATTGTAAGACGACGTGTTGATTCGAACTCCCAGCATCCCCTGACAAACGTCCAGAACTCTTCCCCAGGGGAAACGGTTGTATCGTAGCTCGGGTCCAAGGGTAATTCCTTCTCGGTAATCTTTCGAGAAACAACGTTGTCATTTTTTATATGTGCGTATGGAATGCTGTTCGTGAAGACCTGGGTTGAGTTTAATCGATAAGAAGCGACTAGGCGGTAGAATCATGGAGCTCACTTCTACGACAATGCATCCAAATGCCCACACATCTGAAGCTATTGTCGGTGGTTCGTCCTCCATTAGCCTTTCTGGTGACATGAAGCGAAGAGTCGCTTTTGTATTCAGACTGCTGGTGGTGAAGCCACTGGCACCTTCGATCATCCTTGTTGAGCCGAAATCGCATAAGCAGGCCCTGCAGTGCTCATTAACGAGTACATTAGCCTGAAAGAATGAAATAAGATTGAGTTTCTCATTTCCATCAGATCAAATCTCGGAGAGCGACAAACAGATTTCAAGTCTCCATGAACGAGGTTAGCGCCTTCAACGTACCGCATACCTTGCAGAACATCGATGAGCTAGATAGGAGTCATAGTTATAGAATCAACGGTGAAGTCTCCATGTGTATCTCTATCACTCACAAGCTGAGGTCGGTTTGCTTCTGGATGCGAGCGGATGTACTTCTGTAAATCTCCGTTCTCACACCATGGCGAAACAAGACGGGGAAAGCCACCGTACTCATTTGAGTAGCCAAGAAATGGCAGTATATTAGGATGGTCTAGGCTGATCCATGCTTTCACCTCCCGGAAAAAGTGCTAGTAGAATAGCGGTTTAGAGGGCGCTCATCAATTGGTAAAGGTTAATTTGGCACTCAACCTTTTGAAAGCGTTCCTCCTGTAGATGGGAAGGTATCCGCAGTTCTTTGACAGCTACCTGAGCAAATATTGGTAATTACTAAGGCATGATCATTAGAAGACTCGCGACTGCGGGCGCCTAACCTTGACCTTTCCTTCGTTCGTGTCCAACCACCCTGTATATACATCAGAATGGGCACCACAGCCAACTCTCTTATCAAAAGTCAGCTTGTTGGTGAAGTCAAATTGTTTGATACCAGACATGTCGAAATTAGACATTGTGGGGTGTATTAAGGAAGATGGGAATTCTAAGCAGTAGAAAAATACTCACAAATGTTCCTGCTTACTAATCAATTCAAACCCAAAGTGTCAGCAGCGCTTTTCGCCACGGTGTAACCCAAATCCAGTCAAGCACTGACTTCTCCACAGCAGTGCTTGTATCTTATCTGTGGCTATGTGAAAATCTTTGTTCTAAAAAATTAAAGGACCAAATGAAGAAGTCCACGTCAGAGGAGTCTAAATGACTCTCGGCGGGTCCGGTACACATTCAACCTGCGCTTGTTTTGCCCCCTCCTCACACATTCACTGCCGGTTACTGTAGTTGTTTATAATATGGGAGCACCGCCATCTGATTGAGATCAAGAAACTACGGATACAGATTGGATGAGATTGTGAAATTAAGGCATATCATGGGGGGTAAAAGTGCATGGATGATGACGACGGAGAGGGGAGATTGAAAAGGATACAAAGGATGACGGTGCTTCATGGAAAAAAACAAATGCTATCATAGAAAGTTCTATATGGCACTGGCGCAACGCCTTGAAAAAATGTGCGTCATAAAAGGCAAGACTCTAGTGAATAATTAGGAATGAGATCGCTGGGCTAGCGCGATATAGAATAAGGAATGAATAGCTTTCGCAGCCACGATTTCCCCCCTTCTAGTCGCAGAGTGTGGAGATATCGATACCGAGACCGTCAACGAGGGCTTGATGTGCTGCAGCGTCTTTGGCCTTCTGTTTGGTCGATCCTGTTGCCACGTACATCAAAGGTTGATAGAGAGGACGTCCGTGAACGTCGACCATGTGTCGTCTGTATGAATCGTAGGTTGGGACACAGACTAAAAGAGATTGTTAGGCAACTCTGAAATACAAAGAGATGGATAACAGAACTTACTTGTTATACTAACTGTCCAGACCTCAGCGTGTTTAGGTCCAGTGGAAACGGAAGTGTGTGTCATTGGTGGCAAGCGAGCTTGTTGAATAACGTTGCCAAGGTGCATGAAGAAACGGGCTATAGTCACAAGTGAAAGAGATACGTCAGAACAGGCTCGATAAAGAAAAGTGAGAACTGTACTTACTTGGTCCAGAGGTTTGTGCTCTGACGTGAGGTGGGTAGTAGGTGGGTCTGGCGACTGTCATTGCGGGCATGTTTGATAGTAGTGCTGGTGTCTTTGATTGAAGCTGGTGAAGGATGATGAGTCTAAACACTCAACTGTAGACCTTTATACCAAGGCGGGCGCAGCAACGGGCCCTGCCCTGGACGTTGTTGTGTTGTGAATAACCAGTAGTTTTCGAACAGAAGAAGGCTAAAGGGAGAAGGCCAACTTCGATTAAGGAAATTCTGCCTGCGCACTGCCAGTCATGGATCCCGTACTCTTAGGATCAATGATGTGCGGAGACTTTGGTGACGAAATTAGTCGCGCATCAACAAACCTTCGGAGTAAATTGTGACACAAAAGGGAGTCAAAGTCTTCTGTGAATCCCATGAATCCACGAGAAGCCAGGCTCCACAGACAAGGAGTCAGTAGTTTCTCCTGTATTTTTTTTGGAGAATAATGCGATGAATTTGGTACGGAATTCTCCATCCGGAATGCGACGGGAGGCTTTTCGAACGCCAACGCAACCATGTTTTGATGGGCGGAACTTTGATCGACCAGACCCAAGAGATTTCATTGGATCATGTCAACCGTAATGATCGGCAGGGGCTGGTTATGGAACCAAGTGTATCCGCAGAGGGCGCGAGAGAGTGATGGGATAGAGGGGGATGAAAGAAAGTGACTCGGCAGGGGGCGGTGTACGAGGTTCCAGAACGGAAAAGGACGCAGATATCGCTCATGGTCATGTTTTTGTTTGGGTGTTTCCGATCACGGAGCGGTACGCCATAGGTGCTCACGGCGACTTACGGCAAATGAAGCGTTTAACAGCTCAGGTGAAGGAGTACATGAGCGGCAAGGCCAGTGTAACGATGCCACGAAATACTTTCCATGACCCTTTGTGGAATGTGTATTTGGCAACCGTCGAGCCCTTGCGTTCCAGAAGGCTATGCTGGATTTGTCCGTCCGCGCTAATTTGTGAGAAGACAACGAGGAATCATGCAAGGGTTCGAGTGCATGATTTGTATCTGACATCAAGCATGACTTTTTCACCCATACTGAGATGGTCATCGAAATAGATGGCGGAAATAGAAAGAAACCATCAAGAAACTGCGTGTTTTCTCACGTGGATCAAAATTTAGGTACCGACTGACAATGTGTGTTGCCGCAGTGCCGCGCACACGAGCCTTCCCTTACACCTTATCCATTCTCATTCGGATGATCCGTCGTTCTATCTAAATGAGCGTAGCTTTACAGAAAACAATGTCGCAGTCGTCTCAGACATCCATTTCTCTCTATGATTTCGTAACAAGCACTCCGGCACCAGTCACAAGACTTTTGGTGGAACTCTCACCCCTCATATCTCACATACGATGGATTGCACAGGTGGTCAGTTGGAATAGCGGATCTTCTTCAGAGAGCTGGTTATTCTTGGGAGTATGGTGGGGTCTCTGCTTGAGCGTTGATGTGTCTCTCAGGTGAGTCTACGTCATATGCGTTCATCACACAATTATTGACATTCATGCAAGATATCTGTTACCCGCTCTCATTATTGCACCAATTGCACTTCAATGGATAGCCATAAAAACACCTTTCATGTCACGTCTAAGACGTCAACCTCATTCTCCACCTACGACTGAAGGAACAATTTCACAGGTCATGACCGATGTACAAATCATCCAAGGACTCCTTCCTCGGTCAATCCTCCCTGCCCTAAATCTTCCTCTTCGGAACTTTGTACGACTCCTAGTCCTACTCTGGGTCCCATATATCATCATAACATGGGTTTTCGGGTTAAAAGTCATCATTGCAATCATGGGTACTGTCCTATTGTCGTGGCGCTCACCCTGGGCACGTGCATGCCGAAGCCTACTCTCCCGCAGCGGGTGGACACGTTGGGCCATTAAACGCATTTGGTCATTCCTAACTGGCATTCCTTCACCTGTATTCTCTGCATCTGCAGAAACTCCACCTGCTACTCCACCTTCTCCTCATAGTCACATTCTCGCCTCTCTTCCACCTCCTGCATTCCTTCGATTTCGATTCACAGTTCTGGAGAATCAGAGATGGTGGATGGGACTTGATTGGACAGCCGCTCTCTTACCAGCTGAACGGCCAAGTTGGTCATCCCCGCATCCAGCTTACCAACCTCTACCACCTCCAAGTTCATTCAGTCTTCCAGGTCCAACAACAGTCTTTCTTCCTTTAGAAGGTCATCACAAGAATGCAGCCGGGCTAAGGATGAAACGAACTTCTAAATGGAAGTGGGAAGATGGAGAATGGGGTGTAGTTGTTCGAACACCAGGGAAAGACGGTCAACATGTCTCAGTTGAACGAGTCAAAATGGACCCACCGAAGCCCAACACCGACAATGACAGCAAAGCTTCCAAGTTGGCCGATGTTGTCAGTAAGGGACTCCGGAGAACTGGAAATGCGAGTGATAGCGGGGATAAGGATGCTTCTGAAGCTTCGGCTTCACCTGGAAAACCTCCTTACCATGTGCCACATATGCCACATACACTTCATCGGTCTCATAGCAACGAAATGGGTTTGACAGATCCTGACGGATGGATCTTTGCCGATAACAAATGGGAGTTTGAGAGCCCTAAAGGTGGATTGGGCAAGGTATGATATTTTCTTGAATTTGTGTATGAATTTATGCTCAATTTTAACATTTAGTACACGCGCTTCCGAACGTGGACACGGGTGGCAATTCTAGAAGAAACGGTAGAGATTGTTCCAGCAGTGGGCAGTGATGTCGAGCCTCCTGCTGCCTCTACCAGCTCAGCTGCCGTTTCAGCTCCAGCTTCAGTTCCGGCACGCCCATCAGTACAAACAACAGTACCAGCCCCTATAAGCGATGTACCTCCTAGCAGTCCAAGTCGTACAAGGGAATCCCTTCGTCAACGTCTAGGTGGAATTGTAGGAGAGAAGAAGTCGTGATCCCCTTCTCTTTTTGTATGACAGCTTCTGATGTATATGTTTACTATGGAGCACTGTTGTATACTACATCAGATTGGATATAATAGCTTATTGCTGACAATTGTGAAGTGTGAATCTGTCACGTGATAATCTCTAACCGTGGTAATATCTACTTTGGACCTGAATATTTGAGACTTTGACGTTTTTGGGTTCATAGAAACTTTTTGCTCTACCTTCAACCCCCTCACTAATGCTTCGCAACCTCCACCATCTCAGCAGTTCTGCATCTCGACGGACACTCTTGAGAAACACATCTCGGTCTGCTGATGCCCACCAACAAGCATGGCAACGGCGAATAGACGTACTTCGATATCCACTTCGGGCGATGTCAGATTCTGCGGTTTCTGATCCTACATTTGTATCTGGAGCTACTGGAAAAGTACTACCTGATATCCATCCAATTGTTACATGGAAGGCTGCATATCCTCGGACTATTTGTTTGGGTACCGCCGCGCGTGCACAAATCTATAATCCAGAAACAGCGCGAAAACTCGTCCAATCATATAATTTAGATGATGGAGGTGCACCAAAGACCGTGATTGAGGGATACCCAGGTAAGTCGTTTCTTCCTTTTAATGAAGTGGATGAATTCTGACTTGTTGCTTAAAAGGACCTGGCGTCCACACTAGAGCATTACTTGAATTGCCTCGGTCAGTTCTAGAAAAAGTTATCATCTTGGAGTTTGCAGGTGCATTCCATCCAGAAATTGAAGTACGTTCCAAGGTTTCGGAAGTTATTGGCGATACTGATGCTTCTATCTTTGCAGGCAATGGCAGCTGCAGATGATCGAGTGGTGCTCATGAAAGAATCTGCCTATTACTGGTCCATCTATGAGAGAATGCAACAAGAGGGCCACCTTGATCACATCAAACCACATCCTTGGAGTGAAAGTAAGTTCTCCCCGTCTTTCCTATTCGACAAGGCGAGAGGACTTAATTCGCACTTTCAGTACACCCACAACTACGCTTTGTCGGAAATTTGCCTTTTACTGTGCTTGGAGAACAGTTGATTTCTCAGCTGCTTCGAGCTATCGGTGATCGATCTTGGCTTTGGGTTTATGGACGTTTCCCAATGCATTGGTTGGTTCCTGACAAAATTTACCAGGTGAGCATAGTCGACTCTCCATGGACCGAGCGAATCATGCTAACGACCTCCTTCAGCGCCTTTTGGCAACCGAAAAGGATATAAATCGCTCCAAAATGGCAGTTATAAGTCAAACACTTGCCGAGATGACTGAAGGACAGCCTCGGGATACATTCGAGCCTTGGGGCGATCACTTCCACCCACAATCTCGAGACGGAATGGGGATTTCAAAGGATTATGGTCCAGTTGACTTGAAACTGCGACATTTGGTCTCTACCCCCAGAGCGGATCCTGCGATTAAAGAGGACACTCTAACGCAGTGGGATTACGTGACGAGAAAATTATTCGTCCTCAAGTCTACACCTCTAGAAAAAGCCGTACCGTAAGCATTTTGCTAGCTACTTGTGTTTCAATTTACTGACTACTCCGTGTAGTAACTTGGGAGCTGGAGCAAAGGTGATACTACCAAAACTATCATCACCAGATCTACCACCGGAGCAAAGAGTTGACATTACAAAACCTGTCCGACATCTCACAAATGCGGATTGGGCCAACGTTGCTAGAGCCTTCCAGAGTTGGCCTTTCCGACCCGAGGTATGTCGCGTCCATGTCGGTCATCAGACGAATGCTGATAATCGCCTCTCTCAGAATTTGACCCAGCCCACGGTTCAAGAACAGGAGGCTAAAGACGTTTAGAATAGTTATCCTCGCCTCTGCATATATATATCTATACTAATGCGACCTACGCGACCTATAAGTAAAAGGGAAAGTCATGCTATACAGAGCTAGTAGTGATTATAATAAGCCTATGAGTGAACAAAGTGACGGTCGCCAGGACAATCGTAAAGAGAATGCACATAGACGAAGAATAATGTATAAAGGGGAGTTGATTAATCATCATCACGATCTATTCCAGCAACCTCACGTCTATGAAGCCCTCCAAAAGCAACAGCATTAGGTCCAGGTGTGGAGGGTTCATCTGCTTCTTGAATAGTCTCTTGTTGTAGTCCTCTTCCTCCACTGCGGACAGATGTAGCGGATTTACTCATGTAGTTGTCATCATCGGGTCCAAGTCCGTCCACCAACGCTTTTTCCAACACCTTTTCTCCGCGTCTTTTCAGGCGCAAATTCATCGCATTTTGAAGTGACTCGACGTATGTTTCATACTTGAAGATCTCTGCCATCAAGTATTTCGACTTTTGTTCCCAGTTGTTCTGAGCTTTTTGAAGATTTGCGCTGCGAGGGGGATACTGAACAATAGATGGTCAGCAAAGGAAGAAGCACATGTCACATATTCCTATACTCACCAAATTGCGAATAGGAACCTGTATCTTGTCATGTACCGCCAAATCACTCTTCAACAGTGCCACTTGTCTTTGAAGAGCCTCCATCTGCGTCTCTTCATCATGTGTGCTGGGCACAGTGGAGGTCATAGGTGGTTTCCATTCATTGATATAGATCTTGTCCATAGCGAATGGCGAATACTGCAAACTTCCTCGTCCATGGGTATCGGTCCAACTTCTCTTGCTAAGCCTACTTCTCCCACTTCGGACACTGAACGCATCATTGTAGTCGTCAAAGCTGTCTTGACCATTCACGTTTGGATTGCTTCCAAACATGTCCGTCACTCGGTTCCATCCATACTCCATGTTCGAGACACCACCGGAAAGAGGTTCCTTGGAAAGACGAGCGGCCCAATAGTTGCACGTGGATACCCATTCGTTGACGAGGTCCTCGGTACCGGCCTGGAAGAAGTAGACAGCATCGGAAGCGAGCGTCAAGACAAAGCAGTGAGGTCTGGTCCGATTGTAACCGGGAGGTGGTAAACCATGGGCTAATGAATGAGCAAGCTGCACAGTACCGACAGGTTGAGCGTTGGACTAATCACAACGTAAATCAATATCGAGTATCCATGCGAACAAAAGGAAACGAAAACACACCAGCCAATTTCCTCCTCCTACTTGACCGCCACCAGTCGTACCGCCTCCTTCGCCAAACGTAAACATACTCAGTTCTCCCTTTTGGATCACCACAAACACATCCATCCAAGTCTTGTTCTTTGCTCTCTTTCCAGCGGATTCCCAATATTGCTTCCTGCACAGCATACCTTCCTTTGCCCAGGGAGGTCCAAGGAGTGCCAGTTCTTCATCAGTAATGCTCACAGCCGAGTCTTCGCTATCTACAGTAGCCACGCTACCGGCGTCGTCTTCTTGAGCTTCCTTGATGATAGTGTGAGATAAGTTGGAAGCGAAACCCAAAGTTGGCGTAAATATAGAGGAAGAGGAAGTCGAGATAGCCTTGATAAACGTGATAAATCAGATGTGGGACCATGCAAGGAGAGATCCCAATCACCGACTTACCTCGTTGATGGAAGTAGCAAAACTAGGCGATGGGCTGACACGACCATCCACGCTGCTATTACTACTGTATGGACTTTGCTGAGACGTAAGTAGCGTCGAAATTCCTCTAATACTGCCCCTCTTTAGACGATCCGGAGGACCATGATGGCTTCTCTGGCTACCGCGACGCGCAATCATTGTGTTGTGTGGGGTCGATGAAGAAGTCGAAGGACGTTCAGCAGCAAACGTTGGTTGAAGGATCTGCTGAGCTCTAATCGCGTTGTACATTTCCTGTTGGGGATAAATGAATATGCAAAGTAATAGTAAAAACAAACCATTATATCCTCACCTTCAATACAGTTTCCAAATCATTCTCCCAACTCCTTCCAAACATCCCAGATCCAGAACTCTTCCCCAAAGTTGCAGTCGGAGTCGTACTAGGAGGAGTTCCTTTTCCAATAACATCTGAAGTACTAGTAGTAGTAGTTCCCGGTAAATGAGGTGTTGAACCATTTCCTATTCCAGGAAATGCTTCCCGACTTGCGCTTTTCCAACTATGCATACTCCCACTTCGTTTACTCCTGATCTTGACTGTCGCCTCCACATCCCCAGAACTAGAACCTCTTGTCGTTGTTGTAGAATTATCGGGATCGCCACTGGTTTGTCCGGCAGGAGGAGTCGAAGCTACAAACGTAGAGCTCAACTCCGGGGTCGAGGCTCTCCCCGCTTCCAATCCTCCACCCCTAACCCCACCTCCTCCACCTCCACTTCCTCCACCCTCCTTCAACGAATCCACGATAACGCTCATCGTATTCTTGATAAACTGATTCCTCGACATTCGATTCGAAAGTTCGGCAACATGAAGATCCGTATTCAGGAGTAGAAGAGAATACGAAACCGAATGAACAATAGACGCCGATCCATAGACGCTTGACGGATTACATTCATAATACCGACGACTAAACTCAACCAGTATTCGGTCAACTTGTTGTGTTTCTGCTCGGAGATATAATTTTCCGCATAGATGACTAGAAAAAAGAGGGGGGGGATGTTAATTTTGGAGGACACGTGAGACACGGTGGAAAAGAAGTACCGGAAGGCATTATCAAGTCTCAATCCCGTAAAGTCGAATCGGTCCATATAGTACTTCAATGCTATCGCCTTTGGTCTTCCACTGTAATGAAAAAATATTGTTAGTCAGTCCCACCCAACATATGAAATGAGGAGACTGGACTGACACTCCACCAAGATACTCGGCAATCTTTTCTCTCGGCTTGAAACTCTCATCTTCATTCCAACACTTCTCAGCAGCCTCTTTACCCCTCTCTTCCAACAACTCCTCATCCACAGCATTTACCTGTCCACCACCCGCACCCGCACCACCGGAACTAACATCCAACGAACTCATTGATCCACCAGCCGCTCTCATCTGTTGAAGTAAATGTCCAGGAACCATGGAAGGCGAAATTCCCAACCTGACTGTTCGACCATTCTCTAAATTCACATTCCCACCACCACCACCTCCCATCGCCGCATCATCCGAACCTCTTCTAATCACCATCCCCATACTATCCGCCTGAT
The DNA here is from genome assembly GCA_019632295.1 of Tulasnella sp. 418. Taxonomy (NCBI): domain Eukaryota; kingdom Fungi; phylum Basidiomycota; class Agaricomycetes; order Cantharellales; family Tulasnellaceae; genus Tulasnella; species Tulasnella sp. 418. The sequence goes on along the minus strand of WSTZ01000002.1, from coordinate 126,821 downwards.
TTCTCGATTGACTTCTCGATTTTCTAAGCGTCAGAGATTCATAACTCGGACTCGTGAATTTGAAAGCCGGTTCACCACTACGATTGGGAGGTAACGGTCCACCTCTGAGACTTGGGGGATGACCACCACCACCCCCGTTACTGTGGGAAGATACCGTCGGGTTTGATCCACTTCTAGCACGTAATGACGTGGATCGACTCGGGAACCCTGATGAAAACCCTGTCGACGTTGCTGAGGACACAGCCGAGCCAGGTTGTTTGCTAATCGCGGATGATGGGGATGAAACATCCACGTCCGTGTCTGTCCCCGTTCCAGCAGTCACAAATCCATCTTCACCCGATTCTTCAGCATTGTTGTTACCTTGTATAGCTGTCTTGTCTGAAGAAATTGAAAGTTGTGGATTATGTCGTTGATGGTGTGGTCGAACAACGCGTTTCTTGATTCCCGAAAGTGGAGGAGGAGGACCTAGAGGCCGGTAGTCGTTTTGGAAATGACTGCCGGAACTATCAGCTGTAGAAGCCGAAGCCGTACTCGCAGTTGAAGGTCGACGACTTAAATCTAATTCATCCGGATTCGGTGAACCCTGCTGAAGCCCAGACCCCGACTGTAAGGGAATTGCCGTTGTATGAGAGCGTGCTCTCGAGGGTCTTTGAGAAGAAATCGGACCAAAAGACTCCGTTTTCGGGCTTGAGACCAATGAAGTTGGAGTAGTAGTATAACTGTCGAATGCTCCCCGAAATCCACCTATCCCCACAGATGGAAGATTCCATCCTTCAAGCATATTCTTTTCACTCAATGGGAATGCAGACGGAGGTGCTGATTCCGGTCCTGGTCCATCCGATTGTTCGTTGCTGGATTTGGGCGATGGTTGTCCCCCTCCTCCCAAAGGTGATGGTTGTCTTTGATCCAGGGAGTACCTTCCTCCAGGTCGAATATCAATTACGACATCTCCGACACTAAGACTTCTTCGACGACCATGGAAGGATTTCTGATTGGCTTTGTTGGAGGTTCGAGGAGGTGCGAGTTGTAACGCTTGGTCCAGATCAACTTCTTCATCTGAGCTGACAACTTCTGTTTTCTTGGGTTGTGAATGGGCGGTTGAGGGACGGGCTGTTGAGGGACGTATAGGAAGAGGTTTGTTGGATGAGGGAGAGGTGAAGACGTCGCTGCCTACTGCGGGCCTTGATCGATAATTACTGGGTAATGGAGGGACTGGTGGCGCGGGGGATACAGATAGTTTAGGAGTGGTGGGCGATACGTTGAGAGAACTACCAGCTGAATATGTCGAAAAACTGGTCGCGTATGATGGAGTCACTGGCGTATTTGGAATACTTGTCCCACCCGACGTGTAAGTAGTTGAGCCCGACCGCTGCTGACGACGACCCCAAGAATTGAAAAACCACATGTGATGATAGTAGTGCGGAAGAAAAGGGAAGCGAGAGTGTGTCAAGGAGAAAAGAAAACAAGAGATTTAAAGTGTGTCAGGTTTTCCGATTTCACCATGGGGTAATTATATGCCATGCGAGTTAACTCACCTCTCGCGTGGTACCCTGGCCCGTCATTCTGGTCCAAAAAGCGCTCGTCTTATTCCTCACAGTAGACCTGAGTGTCTTCGCACGGGAACCATAAAGTCAGTTTTTGGGTTTGTAGTTTTCGAGATAAAGTAATATGTACCTTGCTATCCTTTGCTTGGTTCTTGTTAGGAGAAAAACCATCTACGCTTCCAATTCCGACTATGCCAGACATTCCTAGTATCTTCTCAGCTTTGGTACCACGAGATTGAGATTTTGATGGCGGGGATTCTGATATTGAAATATTAGAGGAAACTATTGAATAGGATGAAGAGGAAGATGATCGAGTACGCGTTCGAGAACGCTCTTCGACATTTGAATTGGAGGGATCAGGATGAAGATGCCCTGATGCCGAGACCGAAGTTTCCGGTGCAGGATTCTTGTGAGAAGCAGATGCAGTCTCAGCAGATGAATCCTCATCCGTAGTTGTAGTATTAGAAGTGGAACCGACGACCCCGCCACGTTGTTTGGCCTTGATGAGCAGGGTTGCAAGGTCAGGACTGCTCGATGTCCCAGCAGATCTGAACAGACTTCTTCGCTTCATCTGCATATCCATATCATCGATGTTGTATGCACCGTACATCGCTGGGAGATGTGAGCCTGTGGAGAGCGAAGACGCTGTACTCGGTCGTTGTACAGTTGTAGATGGAGTGGGTGTCGGAGGAATGACGATTGGAGAGTTCCACACGATGGGATCAGTAGCAACTCTGTTCCGTGGAGTGACATTCGGTCCTTTTGACGATGATGCAACGCTGCTGCCATCTCCCAAACTCTCCAGTCTCCTTCCTTCTTCAAGTACAACAGTCCCACCCGTCTTGAGAGCTTGTTCGAAATCCATATCCGTTCTTGAAACTCTTCTCGCATTCTTCTCGGCAGACTGACTGTTGGCTCTCAATCCACCGACACCATTATTATTAGAACCTCGTCTCTGAAAAGCTGATGGCGGTACCGAAGAAGACGATGATGAAGAGGGGGAATTCCCAGTTGGCTGTCGAAAGAGATATGACATGTAACACTCTCTTTGCACGACGATGAGAGTGGACAAGAGAGAGCAAAAAAGGGTTGTCTGATCGACCAAAGGGATCCTGGGGCGCTCACGATTTCGACCAGAAGCTCACATTTCACACTCCGATCAAATCACCGTTTTTTCGTGAAACACCGCCTTCATTGTCATCATAACGGGCAATCTCTCTAAGAATCTCATTGTCTCTGGTTTGTGTACCATTCTTTTGTACGGGAATTAGCATTCACCTTTTAGCCTTCCTCTGTCTTTTGGCTGTCGTTGGAGTAAGGGCGTAGCGTGGTGACGGCTCAGGATCAATCAATCAGTCGGTGATATATGGCTACTCGTCATGTTCGGCTCAATTCATAACACAAATTCATCTATCACTGTGACTTTATTGTGGGTGATCTTAGCGAGATGCCCAATACCAGTGTTACACTTTGCCAAGAGAACTCGTTAGCCATTTTTGGACAACTGCTGGACATTCCACAAGTTGCCTTTATAAAGTTCTGGAACCAGAATGTAAGTATTCACTTTTGGGAATCATGAAAAGGCTAGCATTTTCAAGTTGGAATAATAACATGACATTCACTATAACTATGTGAAATGCAATCATACGGAGACGAAACGCTAGGTCATCGAAGAACCTTGCTTCCGATGCACCTGTTCTATGACCCGATCACACCTACCCGCCCAACGAGGGTGACCATATGTAGAATACAACCTCTTGGCCTCCTCCAGCTCTTTAAGCGCGTCACCGTACTCGTTTGTAGCCAAAAACACTCTACCAAGTGAAAACATACAATTGGCGGTATTTAAAGGGTCTCCAATCCTAACGAATTCCGCTTTCGCTTCCTTCAGAGTTATGTATGCCTTATTCAATTGGCCGTTCTCCCATAAAAGATCTCCTAGGAACCATTGACATCTTGCGGCACTGAAGCGACTTCCCAATGCAGCGAAGAGAGTCACTGCCTCCTCGAAAGCGATACGGGCTGAGTCCTTTTGACCTTGGGAATATCGTACTTCTCCTAACATCGCTAGACATATTGTAGCACTGAAGCGATCTCCCAAGAGCTCAGACTGCATTTTGACATCCTCGAGGAGAACTGCAGCCTCATCGAGCTTTCCCTGACTCAAAAGGATGTAACCCAGGTCTCGCCGACACTTGAAGGTCCCTATCTTGTCATCCAAACCGATGTATTCCGTTTCTGCCCCACGGAACGCAGTAGTAGCTTGCTCTAACTGATCCTGTACCAGGAAAACCATGCCAAGGGTTTGCAAGCATTGAGCATTTCCCCGACGCGAGCCTAGTTTGAGATATTCAGACCTAGCCTGTTCCAGCGCTGTACGTGCTGCATCATATTGACATCGTGTATAATGAATCCTGCCGAGTTCCAGCATGCAGTCAGCATGTTGTGTCGGCCAGCTTTCAGACGATTTGGCACGGCGTAACGCTGCTGCTATCACATCACTTCGGGGTTGGTTCCCATAGAGATAATTGGTATAACCCAAAGAGGCGCTGATTGCGCTGTACACATCTACTTCATTGCTCTGTAGTACACCCAGTAACGTGTACTCGATGTTGGCCTCCTCCTTCGATATTTCCGTTGTATTGGCATTATGATCGGGGTCTCCCGGTTCTGAACGACCTTTTTCAGCCAGCTTGTAGTACGAAGAACGGAGGTCCTTCAGAGTTTCAGGTTCTGGAGGATGGTGCAACAAGACATATGAACGAATGGGAGAGAGCATCTGAATGTATGTTTTATCAGAGTCATAGTGTACTAAAGCAGCACCAAGGAGAGCCCGAAGTGCTGCTCTCCAACCTGGGATGGAAGGGCACATATCGGGTATTCGATCTTGTGCAGCACCTCCGGGTAGCATCGCAAATACGCCCAGGAGACGGATAGTATCTGGATTGCCTTTGACAGCTTGGCTGTCTAACGACAATTTGATGGAAACTTCGATACTAGTGCGCCGATCTCCACCCACCTGATCCAACAACCGTGTACGCTCGGACTTCCATTGTGATAGAAGCTGAGATACTGTCTCCCCCGCTCTCGCCAACTTCGCCATAAGCGTGATAGCTAATGGCATGCAATCCAATTCCTGAAGAAGCGTAGGCAACTCTGAATCAGCTTCAGACTCTGGGCTGATCCTCAAGAATGCCTCAGTGGCAGGGTCGAGATCCAGTTGGGTTAATGGAGGGAGAGGTGGATGTGACCAATCGATCGATTCACAGAATGGATAGTGGCTGCCTCTCATAGTAATTATGAAAGACACAGACGGAATGGATGCAATGCGAGAAAGAACATCGCCTAAATGAGACTGCTGCCCCGCTATTTCTAGGAGCGTCTCGAAGTTGTCGAGAAGGAAGATGTATATGGTGTCAGATGCTTCCAACATCTTGACAACGTCCTCAAACCGGTCATTCGAGCTCGAGCTCGAGAGCTTCAATACCTTAGCAAGCAGCTCGATGAAAAGGTTCACCGACGTCGCTTGCTCGCAAGGTAGCCAAATCCGGTTTATCCCGAATCGTTCGATGACCCGAGCGTCGTAGATGATCTTGAGAGCGACGGATGTTTTACCCATCCCGCCAGGACCAAGGATCACTATGTGCGAACTTCCATTGGTAAATATGAGCTTGATGGCGAATTCAATGTATTCGGCTCGCCCAAATATTTTTGGTTCAGCTGGCATGAACGTGGAGGGAAGGCTAGAAAGCAAGATGTCTCAGAGTCCTGTAATACGAGAGGTTGCTTCATTGTGACACACCTCGCGACATTATCTCTTGTCTAAATGCAGTTTTCGGTCAATTTGGCTCTCAAGCCATTTGCGGTGACCAAGGTACTCACCTGCCCTTCCCCGGCCAGCTGAATCCCCATAAGACCCTTCTTTATATCTTTCAAATCCTTGCATATCTCGTGGTATTGCTCCAGTTCCTTCAAGCACGATTCTACTTTTGTTGTCACCTGACGTCCAAGTCAATACTTTGTAGAGTCAGAGCAGAAATATGATCACCTGGAATTCTTGCATCGCCCAGTTTAGCTTCGCCGAACAGCCTTTCAACTTCTCTGCATTATCGAAATGATAGACGAGAGCCTTGGCAATCGCCGAAACAGAACGTTTCCCTGCCCTCTTATCAATGGTCTGGAGGGTGGCAAGAACCTCGTGAAAGTTACTATAAATGTAATGATGTAAGTTCGTTGAATTAATCACCACAGCGTTAAACGTCACCTTGCCAGCCGCTCAACTCCTTCTCGAAGATGACTCGGGATAGCAGCTTCGGTCTTTCCATCAAAAGAACGTAGAATGACGACCAGCAGAGAGGTGCTCCGCTGCACAAGGTCGTCACATTCTTCTCTATTTGATTGCATGACCTGAAGATCTGTGTTATCAGCCACAATGAAGCTAACATCGAGCAAGTAATCCTTCACCCTGGCCATCTTGATCACTTCAACAGCCGCCCCAGCAACAGATTTCACAAACGGGACGGGTATACCGTCCATTATCTTTTCAAGTAGTGTAAGAGATATTTGCGCACCCCCGAGGATGGAAACTCCATAGGACTCCGTATTACCACTTGATTTCGGAAGCCCCATACTCGCGAAATCCTGATATCAATGTTCTGATGGGCGAAGCGCCGAAGGACAGGAAAATTGAATCCTTGTTTGTGGTGGAACTAGTAGCAAATATGTGAAAATAGCGCTTGTAGCGATGAATACTACTGCTTAGTGGACTCCAAGTAGCGTTGATCGATCGATGGGAGGAATATAATATAGAGCGCTCTGCGGATGTGTCGGACCTCGAAACCGGCATGTGTGGGAAAAACTCGCTTCCAATCCCTTGGCACTATTCACGGAACCAAGCAGTGGCTTTCTAAAAGACCCTGCGTCAAGAAAAGATCGCGCTGGATCTCTAGACATCCAGCGGTTCCCGGACGTGAGCCGAGTTCCAAAAATTCAAACCTAGCCTGTTCCAGCGCTGTACGTGCTGCATCGTATTGACATCGGTGGACAGAGACCGGTGAATAACGTTCTGTTTCTCTCTCCTGCTCTCTCCAGATTTCTCGACTCCTTAGCAATTCCAACATGAATCAGACCCTTCTGTGGAATGGAGAATCCGTAACGACAGCACACAAGCTCGACTACCAGGATACCCTATTTCAGCCTTGACCAATCCTCGCCCGGAACACCTGCATCGCCGTCGGCCGCTTGCCAATGCACTCTTGCTCAACACATTCAATTGCAAGTTCTACTTTCTCCCTTTATTTTCGTTTGCAGACGCAAAAAAGTGCCGGTCGGGAGTCGCTGGTGATCGCCAATATGCAAGCTCAATTCTGCATGCAATCTCATAGTGGGTAATGCTCCTAGGACATTTGTCAGGTCAAGTGTGGACACCCGGTGGCGTCGTCGTTCAACCTGGATCAATATTTCAACACACATTGTCATCTTGGCGGGCAGCCCAGGCGAGCAGACCCAAACCAGGTAGAAGCGACACAACGATGAAAGTCAGCTCTACGCTCAAACGTAAGGGTATTCCATCAACTACCGACATATGATCCTCAGGTGGGACGACAGATCTAGCGTGAAGACGGGGTAACCGGGTCTGTCCTGCGAATGCTGGGTGAGTCCTGTCAGATGCTCGAAGAATAGGGCCTGACGCGTGCCAATACTCAGAAGTACTACAACAGCTGGGGATGAAATACAAGGCATTACCCAAAGCCAGCCGTGACAACTTTGATTTCATGTTTCACACGATTCTTTTTCGATGAGGCATCCTTTGCAGCTCGTGCATCGCTTCATGCAAGATCTCGCTTCTAGACACTGTCTACATGTCGATATGCGATCATGGTTCAATATCGTATTGGATACGCATTCATGCCCTAGATGCTTCGTCAGCTCGTCAGCGCAGAACCTGCGGAATGCAATCAGGAAATGCCAGCATGCACAACCAAAGGTGCGGCGAACTTCGTGCTGTGATACTGAAAACTGGAGTTATTTCTCTAACAGAGAGACTGGCTTAAATTATGTTAACGTAGCTGATGCATGAGTATGACTGATCATGCCCTCAAGTTTTGGTCTCAAGTGCTGGTGGGGAACTCATCACCGATGATGGTGATGGGACTTTGATGTTGGGACTGGGTTCATTAATGCGTTTCAATAAGTGAAACTGAGAAATAGGATCAAGACAAAACTATCCCATGATGGAGAGTCACAATTGAGGGCTATTGAACTTCCTGGAGGTGGCCACAGCAAGGATAAAATGCTACCGCCCTCAGTAGCGTTGTTAGAGAATGCAGATCCTCAGCTGGATACAGACACCACAACGCCGTTTCGAAGTCTAGACCCTTCAAAATCTAGCAACGCCAGGTACCTAATGCACTGGCAGGTACTCCGCAGCCAGGAGAGAACGACACGGGGAGGTTGAGGATGACAGGTGGAAGGTGCTTGGCAGAGCTAACCACTTATGTATCACTCCCGTAGCGAATTTAGCTGAGTAAGAAATCATCATCTAAATGTACCGAATTATCAACATTATGGGTGAATGCCTGGGGTTAGAATCTCATGCATATGGTGTTCTTACTCACGATGATTCTCCTCGTTGGGATGGAAGGAATTAAGTATGAGCTCTCTGTTTGTTATTCTCTTTAATAACCGCTGGGGGCTGGGAGCCTCATCTTCGACGATCGTGGCATTTAAATATGGCAAATCAGTTCAAAACGAACACGCATATCTGGAGCTGGTTTTTGTCGCGTGACACACTAGAATAGCTCAAGTAGTGAAATTAAACGAGTGAGCCGAGTATCGGTGTGGCAGAGGTATGGCAGAAAACTTTGGTGTTACGGCAGGAAAGACCGAAATAACCAGCCACCGCGATTCACTAGCGACTTTTAAAATTTTGTAGATCTAACATAGATCGAATTTTTGATTTTTTCTCATAAACTGGTCACAGATTATTGAAAATCGAGCAGTTTTCGCATTGATTGAATTTCTTGTTCCCTTTCAAGGAGAATGCAAGACCTATGCAGGTAACTTCAAACACTTTCTTTTCATTTTACTCTACATGTACGCTAATTACCACCTTGATTCGCCGGCCTGCCATGTATGCACGTGACTGGTCGAGGCACAGCTCACCCCTCACCCCCCAACATTTCCTACAAAACAGTGAATGGAAGCACATTTCCATTATCGACCACTCAAATCCTTGTTGGCAACAGCAAAAGGGAGCTGAAAGATGTATAAAGATCTCTTGTCAGTTGTAAATCAAATAGAAAAGGCTGTACCTCATACCCCTCATCCTTGTAAAAGATGTTGCAGCCACCCCAGAACCTGTCCCACAAACGAAAGAAAGATGAATCGATCAGTATGATTCAGATGAGCGCACCTTCTGCACCTTGTGGACCAGGCTTTAAACTGGCATCCGAGAGGCAGTGGCATGCCCACCAACCGTTTGAAGTTTGCGGACCTAGTCACACTATCGATAATAAACATCGGGTGGGAGGAAGAAGACACGTGAGTCTCGAATGTGAGGGCGACTCGCCCATCCCCACATTAAAACAGAACGCAAGGGAAGGGTGGGTGGGTGACGAGAATTATGAGAACTAAGGTACTAGCCTACGTCGAGGGGACGATGTGGCACGTCGTTGTGTGGCAAACCCAGACAAGCTATCTACGTAGATGACTAACGCAAACCGCACTTGATCGCTCTGTCTCAAAAGCAAGCAAGGTCGCCGCTCTACAAGCAAACATACCGCTTCGAATGCCACAAGAGATAGAGGACGTGGTTTACTCACCCAGGTGACTGAATTCTCGGGTTGGGAAGTACCAGCACGAACCAGCTGTAGCCGCTTGTCCTCCATTTCCTGGTCCTGGATATGACGTTTGGCAGTCTGTAATTGCCTCATAGTGCCATGACATCTTCGGCAAATACAAGGAATCTAATGAGGGATCAGTTACACAAATTGGACTGCATAAAGCGAAGTAGTAAACCGCTTTTGGAGCCATGTCAGCTTGACAGATGACAATCCAGCCAACCAGATAAGAGATACTGCAGCAGATGGTGGCTCGGTCTTTCTGGCAGTTGGGAGGGCTGCCTAAGTAATAGGTAGGTGTTCAGGTGGTGAATGTTTAGTCGCTACGCATCGAGGACACGTTGTGAAATTTGCCAAGTTCGTCAAAATCCGGTACAGTAAGTCCGAAAGTCAAGAACATCTCCAACATCTATGTGTCACAAAGCCACAAAAGGATTGAACACGGCTCCGACAAATTATAACATTTTTTCCCCACACAATTTGAGAATGTACATGTGAATCGCAGTGGCAGACCGAAGATAGTCCAAACCAAAATAGAGAGAAGAATAACCTAGAAAGGGATTCTCTAGCCATAAATGACTAAACTCCTGACGAGTATATACTAAGCCACAAGACACGGGAGACTGCTTCGAAAGGATTGGCGACTTAAAAAAAAGCATCCGCGGAACCCTTAAATGCGGTATAAGTAGTCCCTGGCCTGATGTACTCCGTTGCAACGTTTGACTAGATTCCATCCTCCCTCTGTCGATTAATTTGCTTCAAGCGGAGACTATACGAGAGAACTTGAATATCGATACGAACTGCCTTGACAAGCTCGGGAATTCAAAGGGCTCAGCTTGTCAAGTAGCAACCTAGTGGTTACGGCAAGATTCCAACACTTCTGGATTGTGCATAACATCCAACCAATTAATTTTGAGTAGCGTTACTTTCTCCAAGCAATGGAAGACCGGTCTACGGAGGGCACTGAACACGTCATCGGTGTTCTTCTTGGAGAAGCTGCATTTGGTATGTCGGTTAGACACTCCCTGGCATTTTAGTTTTGTGGGCATTTGCTAAACATTGCTTCCGTCCAAAGGGCTGTACACTTGCTTGTTTATACAAGCACTATATTATCTTAATCGGACACCCTTTCGCCCTATATCGCTCTCCATACTGCTTATTATGCTTTGGTTCGTGGTTTTAGTCTCAACAGGCAAGCGTCTTCAGCATCGATTGTGTGTACACAGATCTGAAAAATCTACAGTCATCCATAGTACTGGTCTATATGACGCCATCGTGACCTCCAGTGGAAAGATTAGTGCCCAACAATACTATGAGTACTGGCTCGAGAAATGGCAAGTACCCGTAGCGAAGTAAGTGCTCCTTCGATTTGAATAGTGTATACAATACCTTTGCTTATTAGCCGAATTACAGTGCTTGCAGATATTCTGCTGTAAGATTCCCCTTCACCATTGTCGTCAGGTTAAGTACTTACACTTTAGCCGAAGAATCTTCTCGGGAACCTCTTTATAGTGAGTGAGGCCGGAATCTCAATGGAATGTCTGTAAACGCTTTTCTCTCTCGTAGTGCTGGCGACTTCATGTGTTATGGAAACGAAGTTGGAAGGTGTTGGTTGCTCCTGCTATCCTCATGCTGGGGTTTTCAGGTGCGCTCGAACATGTCGGATTTCACAGTTAACTGACTCTTTGAACCTCTTTAATGAAGCATGCACTATCATGATAGTGCAATATTCCTTCAAGACCAGGACTGATAGACGGTACAAGCCGAAGAAAGACACATGGCAGTTTGCCGCATCACTTCTTACACTGGCTATCAATGCACTTGCTCTGGGATTGATGTGTTGGAAGATCTGGTAGGTCCCCTCCCATTCATTCTCTCGACTTCACCTAACATCCATGGAACTTGAGGCGAATGTCGAAATCAGTGTCAAGACTCAGCACCCTCAGTAGCAACTTCTTTCAGAATTGTATCTACGTTTTGGCTGAAAGTGGTGCTGTATATGCAATTGCGATTGTCCTGTACATGGCCCTTAAGGGCCTCAACCTGGTTCGTTTCAAGCATTACTCTAGAATTAGGAACGCCAGACTCAACGGAGAATCACCTTTCTTCTTCAGAGACGTGGCACGATCATCCTCACTTACCTGATGCCCCCTTTAATTGGCATCGTCCCAACTTTCATAGTCCTCCAATTATACTCGTCAGCACAAATACCAACAGGAGTACCAGGTCGCTATACCTCACCTCCAACATCCCAGCAAATATCCCTCAGTCAACCAGTTTTCGCCCGTGGCGCGGGATACTCTGACCAGCCCACCCTTATCCATACCACCCAGGAGAATACCTGCTCAACTCACGATGGAGCAGCGACAGAGAAGAATCAGGCAGACATGTTGCTTCAATACCCTTTTCCAGATGTAAATAGACTCAAAGCCGAAGTGGTGTAAGAGCTAATTATGATCTTGATTATTGGCCAGGAAAGGAGGTGGTTGCTGGATGGGAGTAACTCGGGTCAACATGAATGATTAATATCGGGACACAGAAGATTGAAGGATGACCGGGTTGAAGCAAAGATTCCCTTCTGTGAACGGTCCCGCTCGGTTCAATAGACTCAACTTGGTTTCGATGATGCACACAGTGATGCCAATATTACTTGCATTATCGATTGATGACCAGACTCTGTCTTGGATTCAAGCTCCTTCCTGAGCTGGCTAGAACCGTGACCTTTGTAAAAGGAGAATTCCCGTCAACTGTCGAGTCAATATTCACTAATTCGAGTTCAAAGTTCGTCTGAACAAAACCGGAGTTTGCGGGGTTAATCGCAGATTGTTGAGACAATTCTTCCAGCGACCAATTGGCCATGGGAATCGACACTATCGTCTCGACGACCTAGGCCCGGAAATTGAAAGAAAATCTCAAACTCTCTACGCCAAGCGTACATCTACAGGCAGTCTTGATGAGATGCGTTAATGGCGATCTTCTGCGAAATGACCCGCCTTCCTGCCTTGGCCCTTAACACCAGTTATTCAAGATCGTGTTTCAAATGTCGACGCACCTGGTTCGACTAGGATAAATGTCACAATGAGCGCTTGCATTGCATCATTCAATGATTCAAAGTGTAACTCATCTGCAGTCTGCCTTGGGAATATGATATAAAATCAAGATTTAATCCCCGATCAATTATTGTCAGGGACACGATTTTTTGATCCCAATTTGTTTTCTCCAGGTGATAACTACCATTGTCAAGGGTATTCAACTTGCTTCTTCCGAGACAGTTCAGTTTAAAAGGACACTCCATTCGTCACGGAACAATGTTTCCCCGAGTCTTCTCGACACGTATCACTTCTAGCAATGGGAAGCCAACCCGTAGCAGGAGCGCATCTTATTGGCATGCTTTGCAGTATGGCAATGTTCGGTAAGTAATACACCTATATTTAGTCATATAAAAGCCTGGTCTTATTCCGACATATCTCGAGAAGGATTTTATACATGCTTATTCATACAGTCATTGCATGCTTTGAGACGTGTAGCAATTTGGCCGTTGGTGCCCTTTATAACTCTCATTATTCTATGGCTTCTAACATTAACGACAACAAGTAAGCTCCAACGCTATACCTATTCCCAACTGCCCTGACTGACTATGATATAGCGCTGTTCGCCTCCTCTCTATACTGTGTATTTATCTCGTCAATCGGATCGATAGATGTCAAGCGCTCCTGCGGGGAATGGTGTCACCTTAGACAGTCAATGGAAACCACGTATGTCGTTACAGACTTTAGCTCTGCCCTCTAATCTCTGAAGTCGTGTCCCCATGAAACACAGCATCCTGGTGTACATTTCTGTAGGATACACTTCAGTACTCTTGATAAGCCGCCTCTCACCAAAAGGTTTGTTTCTAGGGTCTGATAGGCAACACGTTTATCGTAGGTCTTAGCCATTCTGTGCACGACCTAGATTCGCTAACACCTAGCGTCTAGTGCTGGCGACTCTATATAATGTGGAAAAACAATTCGAAGGTGTTGATCGTTCCTGCTATCCTGCTTTCAAGTCTAACAGGTAAGATTCTACATCATCCCTGAACCCGAAGCCGACAGTGTGTTCTTTTTTGGTGAAAGCATCCTGTATTCTGTCCATAACCTACACTTTCAAGAGTAGAACCTCCGAGCGATTTGCAGCAGCCAGAGACACCTGGCAAATCGTCGCTACTGTTTGCGCGCTGACTATCAATGTTGTTGTGATAGGCTTAATGTGCTGGAAAATTTGGTGAGCGCGAAGCTTCTGATCCTTACTTTTGTCCCTCACCTCGTACGTGTTTGAAGGCGAATATCAAGATCAGTGTCTAGCCTCAGTCCAGCTACTGGGTCGTTTTACCAGCATGCACTTCATATATTGATTGAGAGTGGCAGTTTATACTTTTTTGTCGTCCTCCTCACAGCTATCATGATGTGTGCTAACATGGTATGGTCCCACTTCTGAGTTTTATTTGCTATGTTCTGAATGAGTTTCCCATCCAGATAAATGCCTCCATTATTACTACATATATGATACCTCAAGTTATCGGTCTCGCACCCACACTCATCATTCTACGCATTTATGCATCAATTCCTACGCCTCGGAGTGTCATAGGACATGACACGGCGCCTTCTGCATCAGAACAGAGTCCCATCAGCAGGCCTGTCTTTGCAAGCGCAACCTTGAATACAATAGCAAGCCATCCAGAAACGGAGGATACCATTTATCCTGGATATTCATTGTCAGGGCAAGGTCACCTATTAGACCCGAATGGCAAGGTCACAGCGATGGAGGAACATCCATGTCGTAGGGCTCCTGCAGACGAGTCTCGAGACTGCGTTCCAAATGAATCAGTTTAAGCACATCTACCATACCACCATTTATTAGGATCATCTGCGAAGCAGGTTTCTCGCTAAATCGACTAAGTTGGATCTAACCATGGGCAATAGGAAGGAGTACAAGGTCAAATGCAGATCATATCAACCCTACTTGACCGTATGCATGGTCAGTGCACCCATCTTTCATCAAACACAAAACTGCTTACCAGTATCTTCCACTCCGCAGAGGTCGAAACGTCATCCACAAGTGCACACCTCATGTCTGCATTACAGGAGGCTGCTCAGATGGTCGAACAGCTTCGCCAGAATATAGCCGTTCTTATATTAGCAGAGAATTGATAGGCAATCAATCGCGATAAAGGCATCGAACCCACATCACCATATTTATTATTCGAATCTTGGGATCTAGCTCGACGTATCCTGCCGGAGAGTTTTCCATCATGACGAAGAGCACGCTCCGAGCCCAGGCCGTGGTAACATAGCCAAATTGCTATTGTCGTACCTCTATAGTAGTTATTTCATGCTTATCATGACATACCGATATTAAACGTTTCAACAACAATCTACCGAGCGTATGTTGGTCAGACTCTAATTAATCATTCCCAACTCAAATCATTCAATGAACCTCCTAAGTTTAGTGTGTATGCCCTAAGTGATTCTGCTTCGATGTGTCATGATCCGGTCCCGGCTACTCGGCTACCGTTACCAAGACGCCAAGTCCCAGCCTACAATTGCAATCCCAACGTTCCGTTGAGATCTAGTAGTTAGTTTACGGACTCATTTAGTATATATCGAACCTCGCATGTATCATATTTCGTTGTCGAATCAACTCAGGTTTCAGTCTTAGCTCACAAAGTGATCTCAACAAGGCCTCCGTTGGCTTGTAAACCCGCTCGCTCCGCTCGTTCTCATTACAAGCCAACTCCGTCCCAGTTAGGACTCTAACAGTATGCGAATGCGAAGCCCTTTACGGCAGGTTGGTCGGCATAACAACGACTATTCTCGGAAAGATCACAAAGGGTTTTCGCATCATTCCCACGATCACTCAGCTGAAAAATCTCGCCACCCACTGGGCTGGAAAATAGGCAATGCATAAAGAAAGCCTCAGCTTGTGTTCTTAAAAAAGACTGGGATCAACTATGTACGGAGTCGCTCCCATCTTCGCAGCCGAGTGATGCCTCAATCACATGTAAAAATAATGTGCAACCGTTGTAACGAAGCTGTCGGAGCTTTTACATAAGGAAATCACCGCTGTCATCCAAAATTTAAATGCCGCGCGGTTGCTGATCAATCCGCTGTCGTGGCTTGCATTGAATTCCACCTGTTGCTGAAAAAGCTGATTGTGTCGAACCAATGCTATCACAGATCTTTCTTGATTTGGCCTAACCAGGTACATATGCGTGCGTATGATAAGTACCCGACACCACTTTGACAAGCCCCTCAAGGATTCGGTCTGCGCTTTGATCTCGCATTAATATAGGGTGTCCCGCCCAAAGGATTCAGATTCTCCAGCCTTCCTGATCCTCTTCTACCGCTTTTACCGCACTCATATAAAGTTCACTTCCTCTCCATTCGTCGACTGCTTCTCAGTGGCCCTGCCTCTTTGGTACCCTTACCCTCAATAGCATTCCGCGATGGGTGCCATGCCTGTGGAAGGTGCGCATCTTGTAGGCACTTGTTTGAGTGTGATGATTTTTGGTGAGTCGACATGTCATTTATTCAGCAATGTCCTTTACTCATGATTTTTATTTCCAAGGCCTTTATACTTGCTTATTTACTCAGACCATCTACCGACTCAAGCAAGCGTCTTTTCATTCTGTCCTTCTTTTTATCCAACTTTCTCTCATTTGGCTATTCGTACTTATGACAACGAGTAAGCTCATCTTATCCGGACACCGTTCTTTGTACTCAGGTTGATCAACTCTAGTCTTCCAAACTACATGTACTTACACGGCATTCATTGCGTCAAGCACCGGGAAAACCGCACATGCTTATTACGCCCAATGGTATCTGCAATGGCAGACACTCGTGATAGGGTGGGTCAATCTTTATTGATAAAGGCTTTAGCGACATTCATACTGATAGTCGTGCTTTCGACTAGAATTTTTACATGCATTGTTGTAAGAACTCCGTTGTATGGCCATTGGCGTATCGAGACTGACGTTGTCCGTTAGGGCCTCTTAGCTGGCATTTTCATTGTGAGCCACACAGTGTAGTCACACGAGCAAAACTGATGGCGTCTATTCTTAGTGCTGGCGTCTTTACGTAATGTACAAGCAAAGCTGGAAGATACTGGTGGTCCCAGGCTTGTTGCTACTCGGTCAAGGAGGTAGGCTCAGAGCTTACATTGCAATCAACTATACTCACCATCCTTGTTTCCCAAAGTTTGTAGCACAGTCGCGACAATTTATGCATTCAAGATTCGGACAGATAAGCGTTATGTAGTAGTGAGGAGTCAATGGCATTTAGGTCTTGTTGTGCTGGGCTTGACGATGAATGGGCTCGTGATGACACTCATGTGCTGGAAAATATGGTCAGTCAGCCAAAATCCCTTCTCGATAATATGTTGCTAATTCCTCATAGGCGGTTTACGAGATCTGTATCACGCAATCCTATCAGTGACGGCTTCTACCATCACGCCCTCCAAGTCTTGATTGAGAGCGGGGCCTTCATGGCCATCGTTAGCATCTCGTCTATCATCTTGAAAAGCGCCGATCTGGTGAGTTCTTCCTCAACGTTTTATTATGCGATTTATTGCTTGACCAAGCCTTGCTCTAGCTGGTTGGCAACATCATTATCATGTACATTAAACCCCAGGTCGTTGGCCTCGTACCCACACTCATCGTTCTGCGGGTGCTTACATCAACGCGACGCTCGGAAGGGGCTACTGGGCGTGATACGCTTCCTCCCACATCTCAACATTGGTCCGTCAGTCGACCAGTCTTCGCTCGCATGACCAGGGATTCTGCAGCTACACACATATCCGACACGGGATATCTGAGACCTATCACAACAGTGGAAGATAAAACTCAACTTGGAACCTTAGAAGAAGGGGAAGATCAGTCGGATTCTCTCACTAAAGGTTCAAATTCAGACATGGATGTTACAAAACCAAGATCCAGCTGACCTTGACACTGCTGTTTCGCTGTTTCTGTTTTCTGCTGCACGTATTGCTTTCGTTCGTTGCCACTAATAGCTTTCTATCGTTGTGTCGCTCATCGTTTTGTGTAATATATAATATATGGATTTCTACGGCACTGATTGCGCTGTTTGGCCAGGCAATAATTCACTAGCGATCTCGTCGTCAACATACACTGCCAGTTCTCTCGCTTCAGCGCTAGGTATAGAATTCCATGCTGAACTACATTGTTCCCCATCTCTAGTTGACATCAGTAGCTGTCACTTTCGAACTCAGGAAGTCAAAGTGCACGTAATGTCAGTCCAAAAACAGGTGGGCGTTGCAATTGCATATGGTTGAACTATTCCATATTCCAAGAGCTTCTGAAGAATTTGGTCTGTGGAGCTGTGCCCCGACGCTCGGGATGATGATCGTGAATAAAGCCTATAGATAGGTTATAGCATGATCAAGCAGCAGGCAGCCATGGTCATTGTCCTATCAGGCCGTTTTACTTCGTTTCGATCTTTCTTCCGGAGATGAAACGCGTCAAGCCTTCTCAACCTGACGAACCCAGGTAAAACTAAAATGCGATAGCTTGTCATGAGCTCACGTCTTGACGCTGCATCCCTCCAAGTTAACACTGAATATTGAATTTGATCCAAACGGGGAAAAGGTAGCCCAACCCTCACGTGGTGATGGAGAACCGGACGACACCTTATTGGAGAATAGCGCGGCCCGAAAATTTGGCGTTACGCTAAGCCATTTCAAGAAGGTTAGTGAGACTTCTCTCAAGGGTTTCAACCTCTTCGGGATCCACAAATTGTGAAGATTAGGCGACTTGGCCGCTTCCCATGTCCATGAATAGAAAATAGAATAGGAATTAGGCTGATGCCGAAGTTGTGATATCTGCTTGGTAAGCCTCATTTGTTAGTTTGATCTTGGTTCATTTTCGAATTTACTCTACAGTTCCTCAAGAGTCACGTAAACCCAGGCCTTGAACACCGAGGGTATCGCTGCTGGATTGGCCAACATACGACAAGAGGGCATATTGGTGGCAGATCTTGATTTCATCTCAAGACGAAAACAGCGGAAGACGAAAACACCAAATTACGAGCTTCGCCCTTGCATCAGCACCCATATCACAGACAAAAACAATGTTGCACGATTCTATCGGATAGCCTTCAAACAATAGATGATTATGCAGCTGGTTCAAGGGCTGCATAGCGTATGTGTCTCAACATAGGTTGGTTTCGGCAAGTTCTTCATATCTAAATAAAACCTTCAGACTAATCTCAATGTGGAATTCTAATACATTTATCCATAGAGGCCCTCTTATCTAAGTTAGACCAATGCCTCTTCATCAAGAAACCCGTAGAAGTTCCTAGAGTCAGTCGTTGGCTCAGCAATATTCTTACGAGTCATATAGCGCAAAAAAGCGATTCACGGCAAACATGTGTGTCTTTCTCTACGATATCGGAATTGATAGCAGGATTAAAGTTGTGTCTTTCAGTGTTAGCTCTGTGCACTATCTTTAGCAAAGGGACGGACTATCAGATAATCCGGCTCAACATTTACCAGGCCGTCATACGTTTAACCTGTCGAAACTTGACGTCGGTGCCTGTTGTGACTATTCGGCTTCACGACCATATGGCGCATGGACTAATTATATACGAGCCCTTTCGATCGTGACAGAGCATAATCCACTGAACTTTATCAACCCAGCCTCAGGCAATCACTTAGCGATGCGTAGATTATGTTCTGAATAAATGGTGCGTAGTAGAATCGACCATGATTGCGTTTCAACTGATCTAATTTTGATGTACATGCTTAGGAGCCAGCTCTTTTTGGTACCCATAGCGCCCTCCGATTTCTCGTCAAGGCGGGTAATTCTGGTAATCAACCATTACGAACTGTCGCCCATGATGATGGAACCAGGGCTCCCGTACAAAAATATCCTTCTTCGTCGCGTTCTGCGCGTAACCAAGTGCATCTCTGATCGCTCTTCGATCACAGTATGACGCAAATCCTTGTTGATCACATATCATTTGATTGTCCCACCTCTATCGTGCTGTGAGTGCAGCCGTTAATACCGTTCCACTTCATTTCCTAAGTCTTGCAAGGCCTACTAGTAGGTATATAAAATGCCTCATCATGAGTTAAAATGACCAACTTTCAATTTCTGTGAACTAGATTCCTGCACGTGTGGTATCCCTTGCGTAGCCCACTCAAGCTGATCGAACCATGATATAGGGACGCTTCTCTAATATGCCGTTCTAAGTAGATGCAACATGATTGGGTGTTGTTTGAGCCTCCGAGTCGTCTGGATTGCCGTCAGTTGCTCCTCAATCTTTAAATGTAAATTCCAGAGGGGTTGCTGATATCATAGGCCTCCGAAGATCAAAAAGCCCAGATCCTTGGCGCTTGGCACAATTAATTCTACGTCATCATATCACCGACGACTGGAATGTGTGACCAGGAGTATTAGTCGGCATTATAAAGCCGCGACACTGAAACATCTCAAGGCAGGCAAGTTCTACGAATTTTTTGAGCTCGAGTATTGGTGGCTTTGAGTTCAGTGTAAGACAAGGAACGTCAGTGACAAGACCCCTTTTTCTGTAATTATCTCACCAAATTTCCGTTGGATACAGACAGGGCTGATTCAGCAGCCCCAATTTTCTTTTCTCCCTGAGTTCTTTGGTTTTCGATCTAAACCATATTAGTAAGTCAGTCCGACCAATCACCTAGGGTTGTTCTGGTTGTAGCGACCAGGACTCGAGTCGAATTGAGTGCCCAATGCATAGCGAACAGCCAAAACGAATGGCTCAGAGTTTGATGGATGCATGATGGTGTGTCAATCGGTAGGTACCAAATTTTTGTCTGATGATGCTGCAGTTGTGCTAACAAAAACCTGAATCAGGCTGCAGGAGTGGTCATTGGCATATGATCCATCTCGCCCTGTATCAAATCCGCAACTTCCCGCGGTCCAGCTGAATGGTTGCTTGGGCTTGGTGCTCCAAGCTCGACGGCCACCTCACATCCTTGGCCGGAGAAAGTGACCCTTCCCTGGTAATATTCCGCGGTACCTGAACCAGTACTTGGACACTACTCTGCTTTGCTATAAAGTCCCGATGCATGTTTTTCGTCAACCCGTAGTACCTCCCACCCCGGATCATTTGGAACAATGGGGCAACCTCTCGAAGGGGTTCACCTCACAGCTACATTTCTCAGCGTCGGTGCTTTTGGTAAGCGCCTCTTGAAAGCTCGAACCTGTCTGCTTCAACACCGATCTAATCCAGCGTGTCTATCGATAAGGTCTTTATACATGTCTACTATTGAAGACCTTGCTCCACTTGAGAAAAACACTCGTTCGCCCCATCTATATTTTCACCAAGCTTTCTACTCTATGGGTTCTAGCTCTGTTCGCTACAGGTACATAGTTCCTTTCCCATATGCTGAAAGATAGTATGCTGATTCTTGTCTAGTTATCCAGACCTCCACAACGTATGATGCGTTTGTGGGGCTGAGGGCTACCATGACCCCCGAGGAATACTTCCTCACGTGGTTTGGGCGATGGCAGTTCGTATTATTGGTGTACGTATTCGGTCATTGATCCTCACTCTTATGTGTTTAACCCTATCTAACTTCTTGGGTGCTAGGGCCTTGAGCTATGTAGCTGTGAGATCTGATCAAGCGCTGATGCCCCGGCTTCTGATACTAACGTGATTTTCCACCAGGGCCTGTTAGGTAACGCCTTCATCGTAAGTAACATATTTCTAAGGATTAGCACAAGGTGCTGATCAGTTGTCTCTCAGTGTTGGCGGCTCAATACATTCTGGAGAGGTAACTCCAAAGTATTAATCGCTCCTTATACTCTTTTGTTGGCTCTCACAAGTATGCCCTAATTGTCTCAGTTGACCATTATATCTCGTGACTAATGACTATTTCGTATTATCAACAGTCTGCATTATCATGACTATCTTTTATCACGTAAAAGCCGGGGGAGATACGGAATACTGCCATTTGAGGGATGCATGGCAAGAAGCCGCTGTGGTGCTAATCTTGGCAGTCAATGCAACGGTGATGGCCCTGATGTGTCTACGAATCTGGTGAGCTAGCAACACCTCCCCTATTTGGAGCTATCACCGACCTATCATGTGTATAGGAGGGTATCAAGATCGGTGATCACCCTAAATTCGACTGGACATCCCTTTTATCGCCACGTTATTCAAGTCTTGGTTGAAAGCGGTATCATCTATGGCATTGCTTATCTCCTCTTGGCAACCCTGCAAGGTGCAGAACAGGTTCGTAAACAGTCACCAGGTCTTTACTCCACTGTCATTTAACCGGCCCTTTCTTCGTATAGATCTCGGCCAAGATTGTTCTTGCTTACTTGATACCGCAGGTTGTGGGAATAATCCCAACCATAATTGCATTGCGAATCCATTCCGCTGCCTCGAACTCATCTTCAACGGAAACTGATCAAAACGAATTGCCACCGGTATCACTCCAGCGACCGGTCTTTGCAAGCGTACCAGTCAACTCCATTATCACAACTACCTCCATCACTACAACAACTGCGGCATCTGCTACTTATGACAAGCTCAAAACCTTTCCTGCTGACCTGAAAATGGCTTCTATCTCGGATAACGATGTCTCTTCAAGTGCAGATAGCAAACCTGATGAAGCGGATAGATCGAATCAGACAGATCGATATATAAATGTGGATCTCGAGATGCAGCGGACTCGTTAATGTGATTTTGGAGGAATGAGATTGGGTGTGGATTCACTATGTACCATATACAATACATGTTTTTATTACTGGATCGATGTCAGAGCATCGCCTAAATATGTAATATATCTAGGCCGACTTAAAACTTTATCTTGCACTTGGGGAGCTGTTTGAGATTTGAGAGCTCGAGACAAGAACCATGTCGAGCTTAGGAAGAAAACGGAAAGAATGTATCACAATCTACACGTGTTTTGACACGCTTCTCCGGAACGATAACCAAGACCCGTAAATAGTGGGTCAGGCACACAGCTGCGATTGCTCAACCGCTTCCCAGCGAAGGTGCACACGTAGCTGAGAAGATCAATAGGTGATACTATTTATTTCATCGAGGACATATGGAAAATTACACGAAGTTTTCAACAAGAGGAACCAGGTTCACCTGGAAGTGTATAATGGTTAGACAGGAAGGTTTACAAGTCTATGCCACAACGAACCTGGGTCGCATTCACAGGTGGCACCGCACGTACAGCTTGGAGACCCGCAAACCTCGTTCTTGGGAGGATTGTCACATCCACATGCAGGATATGTGCTGGAGAGCAGTAAAGACCAGGGTCAATCCTAGCAAAAATGCCAAAGACTTCAGGATTAATCACCATGCAGTGCCACTTTTGATTGAAACTTCACACTCGGGCATGATAAAAGGTTGCTGAAGGGTATCGTGAGGGACAATGGTTTATGGGATTGACAAAACCTAGCGAAATACGAGGTCTTTTATAGAAGTCAAAGGAGCGAACAGGCACCCGAAAAAGATCAGATGATATCTGATAAAATGATAAGGCGTGAACAATTCATGTTCGTTCCCTTGCGCAGCTGGGAAGACAACCTTAGAGATATGGGAGCATATTAATTATTGAATGATTATTCGAATATTACATAAAATCCCATCAAGACTCCAGGCTTGTACCCTTCCGATTGCAAGCGATTTGTTCGGCATCCCACATACCGAGATATGTTGAACACTTGCTTCCGACCAAGTACCGATATAGCTCAAGGAGTCAGGTTAACTGGTTGGTGTGTTCCGCATGCAACCATTGGTATTTTTCGGCTTTAAATCAATCTATATAGGCCGCGACGTTGAGTGACACTGCAACGGACTTCCGGGAAGAGTGCCCAGAGCTCAAGTTCCACAGGTCGGGGATATCAGGAGTCAACGCTTAAGTAAGCAACTGGTGGGCCTTCGTCGTATGATTAACTACCACCATCCGGCAAATTGCAACGCCGACGTTGCCAGTTTACTAAATAACACTAGTACAACTATGACCCGATTTTGAAAGAATTTTACGAAGCCTGCGCTAGAAACGGGGGCCGGCGGCTTTCTTTGTTGATACAGGCGTCTAGCCCAAATAGGTGTCTGTAGCACGTCGGTTGCGTAGGTCGATAAGCCAGATCGACGTCCCTTACGGGTCTAGTCTTCCATCACGTCTCGGTTTGGCAGGGCTCCGTTTGTACGGGGAGACATTTTCCTGGTTGCACCACATGCTTCACACTTGGCTGGACGGTACGGGACCTAGCGTCGATGTTTCGTTTGCATGTTCGGCTCTTCATCGACCCGCGTTTTTCAAGCATGATGTCGAGGCACACCGAGGATTGACACCTAGTTTCACTACACGTTGGGCGGGATGAAGAATTTACAGCCAGGCACTCATCAGGCTAGAAGCAATGCTAAATCCGCTCCAAATTCAGCTGGAGTGGGGCGTCTAATAGCCGACCAATGTTCATTGAAGGAAGAAAATTTGCAGCTGGTTCGCCGTAATGATCGAATCACGTACCCGGATGCACCGAATAAGAGCAGGTGCGGAGGGGAGCTCACACCACCTGGTACTGTATGCTGACTCTCGCCCCGCATTTGACTTAACAAAAATGGGTGAACAATCTATCATAGGAGCACACATCATAGGGTTTTCATCAGCATGGCGGCATTCGGTGAGTGGGACCAGGCTTACCACCTTGCGGTCACAATGTTTATTAGTTACACTTGCTTGTTTATCCGGACAATATTCTGTCTGAAAAGAACACCTGTCCGCACTCTTCTGTTATCCATTCAATTGTCGCTATTATTGGTCCTCATTTTCATCTCGAGAGGTAGGATAACACGATCTCATGCAGAGTGCGGCTACCCTAATCGAAACGCAGTCCTTCATGCCTCCGCTTTGTATTCAGCGTTTGTCCCGTCAAACAATACAACACATCCTAGTCAGTATTACGCTAACTGGTTTACGCAATGGAGGTCTATGGTGGCGATGTAAGCTTCAGTTTGGGTTGATCAGTATTTTCCAGAAGTCGTTAACATTATGAGCTTGATCCATTAGTATCCTAGATCATCTTGCGGTAAGCTCCATAGTAATTCTCCGCCATCTGGGATTTAGTTGAACTTTGGTATCTAGGGCCTCTTGGGCAACGCATTCATTGTAAGCGATTATAAGTTACTAAGAGGACCTATTAACGATGAAAATATTCAGTGTTGGAAACTATGTCCTTTGGAAGCGAGATTGGAAGGTTTTGGTTGCACCTGGCGTCTTGTATTTGGGCCTCTTAGGTATGTCTCGTTACATGACTGAGCTAAACATTGGGCCAAAATGGGGAATTGGCAAAGTCTGTTCCGTGATGAATATTGTCTACGTATTTATGTGTAAGATATCCTATAAATACTTGGCAACACGCAACGCATGGGAATTTGCTGTTGCCTTGTTCACCTGGCGGCCCATGGGCTCGTAATGAGTCTTATGAGCTGGAGAATATGGTACGCCAGCTAATATCATTTTGTGAATTTGCTAACGGGGCTATGTCAAATATAGGCACATGTCAAAGCAAACCTCTACATCAAGCCCGGTTTCTGAGAGCTTTTTTCAGTATGCAGTACACGTGCTGGTTGAAGGTGGGGCATTATATTCGAGTGTCGTGCTTGTCGCCGCAATTGTCAATGCTGCGAATTTGGTGTGTCTTCATTCTTTCTCTATATAAACTAGTTTCGTCACCAACTAATCACATGGCTTTTTGGTGAACAGGAGAGTGCAAGAATCATTACCAGTTATATAATAGCCCAGTGATCTGTTTTGTCCCCACGTTCATCATTCTGCGTCTATATGCATTTGAAACACCGTCACCACGAGCATCCTGTGCTGCCTCATGCTTACGTGGGCAATCCTTTAGTCAACCGGTTTTTGCGCCCAACTGTACGAACCCCACGATCATCAACTTGCCTGGGACAGGTGAACTTTCTGAGCTGAAGTCTATACGGTGGAAGAAAGATGAAGTGGCAGTCCATAAGGACGAGATTGTTGTAGGGATCTATGTCAGGAGATGAAGTTGGGCCTCCAGAGTCAATGTCTTCCATGCTAGAACATAGGTCTTCAAGATCAATTATATATAGCTATTATTTATCCATTTGTCCTTAGATATGTATGCGACTATAGTCTTTGCTTTTCAGTGCTTTTCAGGATTGCTGAAATGGTTTGATTGTGGTATCCCGTTGAATCATCTTGCTGGTACCGATTACCGATCCGAGTCTAATCACTTCTCAAACCAGAGATTTACTTCGTGACATCAGTAGTAATGTCAGCTTAGTAAAGATGATGATGAATACACTCTTACTTTCAGAAGCCTTTAGACCATATACAGTAGTGATTGTGCGATGGGGAAAGCTCCGGATTGTTAGCTGCATATGAGCTTGTATTATGTAATGCATACTGTATCATATGACTGATTTGATTGGGGTTATTCGTGCGGAGCCTGAACAGTCCACGGCCGGTTAGGGTTTAGTTGGATCGATCAATAAGGCCTAGCCGGACAACTTGTTTTCATATCCCGAACTTGCGAATACCACGCGTCAACTAAAGTCCAGCAACCATAAATATTGGATTTACGGCGTTAGCTGTTTCAGTAGTCAGATCGCAATACGGCCGCAAACAGAAAATAGAAAACAAGGCGCACTCGCGTGTCAGCAGCTGGGTGGCTCACGAAGTCCCTCACCGTATGTCTCGACGGAGCTTGTGAACTGAATCCGCCAAGCTGAGCCACTCATCAAAATCTAGGTATTAGGTCAGTCTAACTTTGATGTTCACTACCTTTGATCGCTGAAATTTTGTAAGCCACTGGGATAGATTACCGGTCCCGAATCACTGGGGTTTGTTACGTTACAAAAGAGGTACTCCCTGACTTCGGCAGCTTTTTCCCTAAGCCCATTTGCCAAGGGGCCCATATATAAAAGCCTTGGGACATGTGGTCCGTCGCGTCAGCACGATACGGTTCCACCCCGGCGACACGCTGAGCGCGATGGGTCTACCTGTAGAAGGTGAACATCTGACAGGGGCTTTGCTCACTGTATCACTATTTGGTAGGTGCCAAGGCAATTTTTGTCTTTGACCGCATTCACCTGACTTGATCTTTTGGCACAAAGGTCTTTATACTTGCATAGTGGTACAATCTTTCTATTATCTGAAAAGGGCGATTGATCAGTCTATCTGGATCTATGGGCAAATCACAGTCTTATGGGCTTTAACTCTGGGATCAACAGGTAAGAATCTTCTCTGCGGAAAGATGTTACTACATGTCCTTATAAAAACACAGTCCTTCAGGCTTCAATTGTCTACGATGCATTCGTAGCGTCTGAAGGTAGTCTTAGTGCTGCGGAGTATTACGCAACATGGTATATGGGATGGAAATTTATAGCATTAACGTGCGTTGCTCCTTGTACCCATCGTCTCGTCGATTGACCGACAATGTACCTTTAACAGAACTTTGTTCTATATCACGGTTAGCCATTAAACCCGAAATAACCCGAAATGTAATCACTCATGATGATTCATAGCTTCTAGTGGGTAACATGTCTATCGTAAGTCATTGGATTCCAGAGAAACTCTGGGATAGCTATGAATGTCTCCATATAGTGCTGGAGACTTTATGTGTTATGGAGACATAATTGGAGGGTGTTAGCCCCCTTGTTAATTCTTTTCTTTGCTGTCACGAGTATGTCTGATTACTTTCAAGCAGTGCATATCTGGGCTGACGATGACATTGTTCCCAAGCCTTCATCTTCTTATCCATCGCATATCATTACAAGAGCAGAAGCGACGCCCGATTCTGGGCTTTGGATCTTGCATTGCACAAGGCTAAGGGTGCTCTGACTTTAACTACCCATCTATGCATGCTGGCGCTGATGTGCGGGAAAATATGGTAACCGAGTAACTCGAACCCCTTTTGGAAGCCAAATTGACGCATGTGTCCATAGGCAAGTATCGAAATGGGCTATAACAGATAACAGGAGAACATTCCGTGACAAGATCGACATACTAATCGAGAGCGGGGGTTTATATGTCGTCGCCGTTCTCCTTTCTACCGTAATGCAAAGCATTAACGCAGTAAGTCTCATGCCTGTTTTCATGTCTATCGTGATATTCAAGGATCTTTTCTCTCAAGTTCGACATGCGTAGCATTACGCTCTCCTACTTGCTGCCTCAAACCATTGCCCTGGTCTCTACGCTTGTCCTTTCACGCTTCCATGTAGTAATTCAAGCTTTGGAAGGACGAAGTAGTCAATTTCCGCCGGTATCTCTACAGCCACCCGTTTTTGCGGCAGTCACTCCAGACCCTACCGTTGTGAATATTACAACGACTACCAGCACCACAACATCCGCTGGAGCTATTCAACTCAAAGAGAAAAGATTCTCCATCTATAACAAAGCCCCACATATATCGGATAACAAGGCGTCGTCACAGATCGTCGAGGTTTTGGACGAAGTGGATGAATCAGATGTTTCGAGAAAGGGTTATCATTCAGATTTGGATTTGGATCGAAAGGAGACTATTGATTGAATCGGCAAGTGTGTGGGGCTATTTAATCGCTTTGCGTCAGATACGTTGTAGATTATTCATACATTGCTTTTGTTATACTACCGCATGTGGAATACTATTTTTGGCTTTGAAGTTTGTCCAGATAGGAAAACTGGAGGCAAATTCCGCGGCGATGAGTGACGGAGTTTACGGGTTTGTCACCCAAAGCAGAACATGTACAAATGTTTCAAATTGAGACAACCCATTGGACAACCACAACGCCAAAGCGATTCTGGTTGAGTAACGATGGGTACTCAAGAGATGGACCAAGACGAATTTGTATCCCTATCAACACCACTGTCTTTTCCGGCCTTTCCTTACGACCTTCCTTATGCGATTCAACTTGATTTGATGAAACACATCTACGACGCGATCGAAGCGCGAAAAGTGACAATTGTGGAATCACCCACGGGTACTGTAAGCAGCAATATTTTCGATTTGATATCCAGTTGCTGAAAAAGCCCGTGATGGTCGCGTCATGCATGCCCTACATTGTTGGTTGTTCGGGTGGGGCAGGGCAAAACGCTTAGTCTACTATGTGGTTCGATGTCATGGCTGAAGGATGAGCAGGATAGGGCTCGCAAAGGACAGCTTGACGCGTTGAAGAATAGTTTGAAAGGAGAGAGTGATGGTAAGTTGTCGATTTCGCTCTTTTTGGCCCAATTCTCATGATGGACTTAAAGAGCCTGAATGGGTATTACAACAAAGTCTGGAGCTCCGACGAAAGGAACTCGGAGCCATTGAAGAAGAGCTCGCCGAGAGACTCGAACGCGCACGAAAACGGGAGGAGAGTGCTAGACGTATGGAAAACGGGAGAGTCCGAAAGAAGCAGGTGTTTGAAATCTACTTTCTTGCTACACGCTCTATTGCTCATCGTTCTGTTTGACTAGAAAACATCACATGAAGCAGAAAAGTCATCCTCTTTAGCAGGAGAGGACGATGATGTATTTTTGCCTGAAGGGGCCTTTGGCGATTGCCAGAATGAGGCTGACTATAGCCACTTTTCACCGGATGTCATAGCCCTTCTCAAACAGTCAGAGAACTGAAATATTAAGCTGTTGCTTGATCTGACTATTCTTTCAACAGACTGGATAATCAAAACAAGCCAGTTGCAATGGTTGAACAAGAAGAAAAAGAACCAGTGTGCACAAAGGTAGAGATGATGACTTCCCTTCCGGCAGCTACTAAAGCACATCTTGCTTCTAGATATACTATGCATCTAGGACACATACTCAACTCTCGCAAACTATTTCGGAACTAAGGCGAACAAAGTTCGACGAATCAATCCGAACTGTCTCGTTGGGTTCACGCAAGAATTTATGCATCAACGAGGAGCTAAGACAAAAGGGTGGTGATCTAGACGAAGCATGTCGCGAGTTAATGGCAGGTGAGATTCCATAGTGTTTGCTTCAGCACCTGTTACAGACCTAGGCCCCACAGAGAAGAAAGGAAAACGATGCCCCTATATGCCCCCCGCTGGAGATGAGTCTAGAATGCTGGACCTGAGAGATCATATATTGGCGACTCCAAGAGACATCGAGGATATCTTCGTTCTTGGAAAGGATACGAGTACCTGTCCTTATTATGGATCCCGAAAGGCTATACCCCAAGCAGAGGTGCGTCGACGAACATGGTTGGGGTCAAGAGTTCATTTTGACGTTCGCACACTTAGCTAGTTACACTTCCCTATAACTTACTACTGCAAAAGAACTCGCGGGAGGCCCTAGGAATAGACCTCACCAACCATGTCGTGATTATTGATGAGGCCCATAGTAAGTATATGTGATCGACAGCTCCACAGCTCACTCATCCACCATCCTCTAAGACCTCATTGATACCATACTCTCTGTGCATTCTCTCCCACTCAATCATACTACAATTCGAGCATCTCTTTCTCAAGTCAGCACCTACTTGTCTCGATTCCGAAATCGATTGAATCCCCAAAACGTACTGCATCTTCGAAGGCTGGTTATTATTCTCTCCGCAATCGACAAGTATTGCGAAAGCCAAGGGGCTAAAGGAGGAAATGCCGAGATGATGCTTGGAGTGGCAGAATTTGTGGAGAGTCTAGGCCCGAAAGTAAAAGACATCAACTTTCTGGAAGTGGACCG
Source organism: Tulasnella sp. 418 (assembly GCA_019632295.1). NCBI lineage: Eukaryota > Fungi > Basidiomycota > Agaricomycetes > Cantharellales > Tulasnellaceae > Tulasnella > Tulasnella sp. 418. The sequence goes on along the minus strand of WSTZ01000002.1, from coordinate 96,742 downwards.
GTATTTGAGAGAGAGTAAGATTGCCAGAAAGGTGCGTGAGGGCAATGACGCCTTTTCACATGAAATTTGATTACTTTTATATTAAAGATCAGTGGCTATTGCGACAAAGTGGCCGAAGAAGCAGCCGCGAAAGGTAAGAATTGTTGCAGATCTATGTTTCCAGTATTCTAAAATCCTGCACTCCGTAGAATCGACCGGCACCAAGGCTAACAATTCGAAGAAGAGAGGTGTCACCCCACCTCTTCACGCGGTGGAATCTTTCCTCATAGCACTAACTCATCCCTCCGAGGATGGTCGCATCTTTGTCTCTACTATTCCGTCCGCCTCGCCAACTCCTACAGTTCAGCTCAAATATCAGCTCCTTAACCCGTCAAATCATTTTGAAGAGGTCGTTTCTCAGGCCAGGAGTGTGGTTCTAGCAGGAGGAACGATGGAGCCGATATCAGATTTGCATAATCAACTATTGAACTATCTACTCCCAAGTAACCAGCAAGAAGGAGCAAGGCTGTCGAATTTCAGCTGTGGCCATATCATACCGAAGGAAAACTTGATGGCACTTGTAGTGGAACGAGGACCTAAAGGAGGTGAAATGAAGTTCAAGTTTAATCAAAGAGGCGACAAGGACCTGGTATGTATTTTGGATAAAATGGCTTTGATAACCAAGCACTTAGCTTCTGTTCCTTGCAGCTGATTGAGCTTGGACTGCTTTTAATGAATCTTGTTAATATTGTACCAGCGGGAATGGTGGTCTTTGTACCATCATACAGCTTTTTGAATGTGGTCAAACAGATATGGGAAGAGGCAGGAACACTCACCAAACTTGGCTTGAAGAAAAAGGTATGAATATATGTCGTCAAGATTCTGAGGAAGCTCAAAATTCCCCATAGATCTTATTCGAACCTCAAGAAAGCTCAGAGGTGGAGAATGTACTGCGTGATTATGCCTCAGCAGTTGGATCCGGTGGTTCGGTACGTTGTGTTCCATTGGTTTATGAAGCATATAGCTGACTGTTTGGATAGAGTGAACAGGTTACCAAAACGTCAGGGGCACTCCTATTCGCCGTAGTCGGAGCTAAGCTGTCTGAAGGGCTCAACTTTACGGACGATTTGGCTCGTGCTGTAGTGATCGTTGGGCTACCTTTTGCCAATCTTGGCTCAGTGGAATTGAAGGAGAGAATGAAGTACGTGACTGAGTTAGAGAAGAAGTCTGGTGGCAGTAGTACGGGCACAAAAGATGCAGGAATGGAACTGTACGAAAATTTGTGCATGAAAGCGGTTAATCAGTCAATAGGTGAGCCCTTGAACTCTGAGTTGATCCAAGATTAATCTATTATGTGATAGGGCGAGCCATCCGACATAAAGGAGATTGGGCCTCGCTGATCCTCGTAGACTCAAGGTACTCTTCTAGGAGGATTCGTGATAAGCTACCGAAATGGATCGGAAAGGACGTAGTGGTCACAGAAAAGTTTGGGCAGGTCATAAAGGAACTCGCTGGATTCTACCGGTCCAAAAAGCCGCAGTAATATCTCTATCGCGTCAAACTAATTATCTCAATGATTATACCACCGACGAGTGCGAACCCTACGACCTTTGCTGTCTGGGAAGATAGCCACCGACTCCTATCTGGCTCAGAAGTGACAACCACATCAGTCCCATTGTGATTCAATATATCAGATCCTTCCAGTCTGTGAGGCGATAAGGGTGAAGTTGTGGAATGGGATAGAAAGACTTCTAGCCGTTGGAGCAACTCCGTCATCTTTGCTTCTGTGGAAACCTCCTCCTCTTGAACGCCGGCCTGGACAATCGCCCTGATACGTTCCTCAACTGTCTCCATGAGTCCACTCTTCGTCAAGGGCTCCATGAGCGTAATATTCAGAGTGAGGCCTGCCAAGGTTCCCCCTATCGCCAATTTGGACCAGCGCATGCCATCACCCCGTATCTTGTCAGATCGGGCTTGTTCCTCCCGATACTGATCTGAAATCGCCCGCAGCAGATGATTAATACTGCGTTCGTAATCTTCTTCGGCTCTGCCCAGAGCTGCCTTGGCATTCTGCTCGTTCCGCTCGTTGTCCGGCGCTTGATTGAGCGCAGCAAGAAATCCTTCAACCTCCGATGCTTCCAAGTATAGTTTCCTATATTTGCGTTTAAGGAGGTCGATTGTTCTTTGTCTATTGATGAGTTGGTCCATTTTGCGTTGAGTTTCGTATCGGGTAGAGATTGCGTCTTCGTAAGTGATTTTGGCCTCTCTGAGAGCGCCTAAAGTTGCATTTACTTTGCTTTCTGGATCGCAAGACAAATGAGATGATCACCCATAAACGAAATGGCTGATCGACATACCAGCCTTTTCTACGTTTCGTCTCCATCTTTCAGCTTCGTCACGACTGCTTGATTTTTCGGGCTTTTGGGACATACTATTACACTCTGCTGATAGGGTGGTTATCAAACACTCACAGTGTATCCTGGATGGACAGGAGTTTGTTCAACGCTCGAGCTGGACTGCTTTGGCTGAGCATTGCCAAGTTCATCTTTTGGTATCTCGGCTTCGGGCGCTGGCTCGTCTTGTACTACTTGATGAGCCTTCTCAATCCTTATCCTTATCTTCTCAGTTCCAGTTGACAGGGGTGTCGTCGACTGCCCGGGTATGCCTGGGGGAAGATTGGCTTTGGTGGTAAGTTGTCTTAGAACATATCCAGGGAGGCGATTCATCCTGTATCTCAATACCTGAGACGTACAGAATGTATGGAAGTCTTTCCAGCTGAGGACTGTTAGTCATTATTAATACAATAGATTAAGCCGGATGGTGAGAACGTGGAGAAGGGTGGCAAATGCAGAGAAGTACATCTGACTAATGACACATTCCATATACACGCATTTTTTTCGCAGGAGAAGACAGGAAGCAGAATGGCATCGGCAAGGTTTAGTACCCCTGGGAGAGCCCCGCATTCGACCCCTCCTTCGGCATGCCAGCGCCTTGGCCACGAAAATTAAATACGTGAAGCTGTTTTAGGCGCTCGAAAGTCAAAGATATTTTCCTCGCGTTTGAGACCTTGTATTGTAATAGTCGCATGTGCCTGATCAAATTGTGTAAGCGCCAAAAGATTTGCATCACGCAGGATCACATTTTAGGACAGAAATATGTCTATGGTAGAGTATATTATGTGAGTCCCCAAAGAAATTATCAATAGTATGGTCTACTTCGTCCATTGATACATGACCGCGGTTATTATCCCTCCTGCTACAGCGCTCCCAACAGCCTTTGCTACATCGATGGGTATCCAACTGAATTTCTTCGGGAGAAAGTCCACTACCTCCTTCACTTCTACAACCTCTACAGGTTTTACTGGCTCTTCTTCGACCACTGGTTGAGAAGGGATTATTTGATTTTGAGTGGGCGAGGAAGTTGAAGGCGAAGCGTTGGCAGCTATAAGTGTAAGAACGGCCTCCTGCTTTTCGAAATGCTCCGATAGATTCTTCATGCTAGATTCTATTAACACCTGATTCTCCTTTGAGATTTCCTCTATTCGCTTTTCAAACGTCTGAGCAAGACGTTTCCTCTTGTAGGGTTCCACGAAGACGATAGCCAGAATGAATACTGCAACATTGACGCCGAGGACCAGTAGTGATCCATATGTCGAAGCACTTCGAATTTTGTCGGACCACACTTGTTCTTCGTGATATCGGTTCAAAATTGCACGCATGAGCTCGGTGAATTCGCGTTCGACATCTTCTTCGGCTTGAGCTAATGCGACCTTGGCGTTGTTTTCAGTTTGTTCGTTGAGATGATCTTGACGGACCAAGGAGGTGAATCGGGTGACGTCGGAATCGTTCCAGGATGATTTCCGTTGCAGTAGGTCGTTGACTTCACGTTGGCCTGAAGATCGTGAAGATACGGCTTGTTCGTAAGCGATCTTGGCTTCCTTTGCGGCGTTCTTCAGTTCCGTCATGCGTTGTTCTGACGAGTATTGACCATGTGAACAGGACCATTAGCACCAAAATTTATGAAATACATACCGGTTTCGACAACTTTTCGTTTCAGAGCCTCTACTTCATCATAACCAGTCACTTGGTTCAGCTTTCCACCCACTTCGCTCAAATGCACGGAAGCCGTTGAAGTCAACGAACTTGCTCGTTGTCGAAGTAATGTCGAGTTGAGTTGAGCCCACAACTTGAGTCGATCGCGTACACCATTAAGTTCCTGCTTCCATTTGTCAGAATCAACGATTGTCTTTGATGGTTCTTGAGTTGATCGTAGTCTTGAAGAAGTAGCGAATGAGCGTTGAGAGATGCGAAAGATGTGACGGTTCATATTGGCATTACGATGAAATAGAAATCTTCTCACGGTTTGGCGGTCTGAATTGGAATAATCTTTCCTGCGACGATGAGCCTTGAACAGTACATTGCAGACCATGCTCTTCATGTGAGTTGAATGACAAATATGATTATATGATGCTAACAGCATCTCTACTTAGTTCTTTGGTCTATCGGATGACAGTTTGGTCGCATATGTAAAGGCTGCTGGTGAGTGTGGCAAATTCAGTGGTTCATAATCACGCTATTCACTTCACTCTCATATAGCAACGTCTGCAAAGACTCCCGAAGGTCTATTCCAAACTCTCACCTCTAATGGTCTACCAGCGACGGCAGAGGCACAACATTTCGTGACGCAAGTCTACTCACTCGCACCTCGCAAAACAAAACACAAACTGAAATCTGGTTCAGACTCTCACAAAAAAGCAGAAAAGGAAGCAAAAGATCTTCGATCTCAGAAATTTGGACTTTTGTTGGATGATGATTATGATGCTGGTGTGGTTGAAGTGAAGAGTTCAAAGAGTAAAGGAAAGGAGAAGGAGAAGAATGGTGGAAATGTGGATAAGGATCGTAGTAAGGATAAGAAGGAGAGGCATACTAGGAAGAGAGAAGCTGATGAGAAGAACTGGGAGAGTGATGAGGAGGAGAAGCTTGCTAAACGACGGAAAACGGATGACGAATATGATGTAGGTATTCTATGCCTCGAAACTATTGCACCATATACTGACCACGTCATTCATCGTACTCAGCAAGATCCACCAGACAGACGAATGGATGAACCAGAGGATGAAGTACCAGATGAAGACCCCGATGAACGACGGGAACGTGAACGACTGAAAGATCTCAAGGAACGTGACGCCTTCGCTGAGCGCATCAAGGAGCGCGACAAGGAGAGGACCAAAAAAGTCGTCGAAGACCGATCTTCCAAAAAATCAGGTGCCGCTGCTGAGGCCGCCGAACGACGTCGATTAGCCGATGATTCTGTGGCTCGAGCTTCGGCTATGCCAGACCTACGGACTCGATCACGTCAACAATACTTGACAAAACGAGAGCTTCAACAGATTGAACTCTTGAGGCAGGAGATAGCAGATGATGAGGCGTTGTTCAGTGGGATGAAAATTACCAAACGGGAGCAGAAGGAGTTGGAGCGGAAAAAGGAGGTGCTTAGGCTAGCCGAGGAGAGGATGAGGATTGACGACAAGTATGACGGATACATGTTGCCTGAAGATTACATCACCGAACAGGGCAAGATTGATCGAAAGAAGAAGGAATCAGTCCTCTATCAACGGTATGAAGAGCAAAAGACGGGAGAAAATTTCGTCACGGATGTTGATCAATGGGAACAGAGTCAGACCAAGAACAGTACATTCAAGTCTGGTGCCTTGGATAAAGAGGCGCTTGTGGATGACTATGACTATGTCTTTGACGAGAGTCAGACTATCAAGTTCGTGATGGAAAATCGGATGAATGCGGGTTTGAGTGCCAAGGAGGCGGAATTGAATGCCATGATTGAGGCGGCCGAGAAAAGAGGTAAGGATTCCAAAGTAACATATTCTTGAGTTGGGCGCTAAACGTCTTCTTGTCAGCTCAATCTATCGACGATACCCGAAAATCTCTTCCTATATACCAGTACCGCGAAGAACTTCTCGAAGCAATCGCCAAACATCAAGTGCTGATCGTCGTAGCGGAAACCGGATCCGGCAAAACAACCCAACTCCCGCAATACCTCCACGAAGCAGGATACACTGCGAACGGTCAGAAGGTTGGGTGCACTCAACCTCGTCGTGTCGCCGCAATGTCCGTAGCTGCACGTGTCGCTGAGGAAATGGGTACCAAAGTTGGTTATGAAGTTGGATACAGCATTCGATTCGAAGATTGTACGAGTGACAAGACGGTTCTGAAGTATATGACGGATGGTATGCTTCTGAGAGAGTTTTTGACAGAGCCTAGTTTGGAGGGATATTCGAGTTTGATCATTGATGAAGCTCATGAAAGGACACTTAGTACGGATATCTTGTTCGCTCTTGTCAAGGTTTGTTTTCTCATGTAGAGTTGTCGTCTTGCGATTCGACTGACCTTTCTCTATAGGATATTGCCCGATTCAGACCTGAGTTGAGGTTGCTGATTTCAAGTGCTACGATGGATGCTGAAAAGTTCAGCTCCTACTTTGACGATGCACCCGTATTTTATGGTGCGCCTTCCGTTGCAATCATAAATTGGCAGTGAAAGACTCACCAACATTTCAGTGCCTGGACGTCGATATCCTGTCGATATCCATTATACTCCACAGCCTGAGGCGAATTACCTCCACGCAGCGATTACCACTGTATTCCAGATTCACACTACTCAGCCAAAGGGTGATATACTTGTATTCTTCACGGTATGATCTATTCCCTCACATTCAATAATTCTGGTTCATCTGACTTGTTGTGATTATAGGGTCAAGACGAAATTGAGGCCGCACAAGAAAGTCTACAAGAAACGGCTCGAGCGTTAGGGAACAAGGTGGCGGAGTTGATTGTGTGCCCGATTTATGCGAACTTGCCATCTGAGATGCAAGCCAAAATCTTCGAGCCTACTCCGGAAGGAGCGAGGAAGGTGAGCACAACAGAAAACTTTCCCTATGAACAATGACTGACATGTGTTGAAGGTCGTGTTGGCCACGAACATTGCTGAAACGTCGATTACTATTGATGGAGTGGTGTTCGTTATTGACCCTGGCTTCGTGAAGCAAAATTCCTACAATCCAAGGACCGGCATGTCTTCCTTGACGGTAGTACCAGTAAGTAGTATCAGATGCTTTCATGATGAGCAGTATCTGATATGACTTTGTGCCCAGTGTTCTAGAGCATCAGCCAATCAACGAGCAGGAAGAGCAGGACGTGTTGGACCGGGCAAAGCCTTCCGTCTCTACACCAAGTGGGCCTACTCCAACGAACTAGACGAAAATACCGTTCCCGAAATTCAGCGAACAAACTTGGGCATGGTCGTCCTCCTTCTCAAGTCTCTGGGTATTAATGACTTGATTGGATTCGAGTTTATGGACCCACCGCCGGGTGAGACTCTCATGAGAGCGTTGGAGTTGCTGTACGCTCTTGGAGCTCTGAATGATAAAGGGGAGTTGACGAAGCTCGGGAGGAGGATGGCCGAATTCCCAGTCGATCCAATGTTGAGCAAAGCTATCATTGCTAGCGAAACATACAATTGCACCGATGAGGTTCTTTCTATCATCTCCATGTTGTCGGAATCTGCATCATTGTTCTACCGCCCAAAGGACAAGAAGCTTCATGCAGACCAGGCGAGGCAGAATTTCGTACGAGCGGGTGGTGACCACTTTACTCTCTTGAACGTATGGGATCAATGGGCGGAGACCAATTACAGTCAACAGTTAGTGATTCTTATACCATGCCAGCATTTATCAAGCACTAACCACGATACTTCCTCAGGTGGACATATGAGAACTTCTTGCAATTCAAAAGTTTGAGTAGAGTACGGGATATCCGAGATCAGGTAGGTCTTGCTCTTGCTCCAGCCCATCGAACAGAGTCTTACAATCTCGCAAATCTTAGCTCGCGAAGCTCTGCGACAGAACAGAAGTCCAAATAATATCAAATCCCAACTCTAATGATATCTCGCCTATTCAAAAAGCCATCACAGCGGGATACTTCTATAACACCGCCACACTGCAGAAGAGTGGTGATTCGTACCGGACGACTAAATCGAAGCAGACAGTGTACATTCATCCATCATCCAGCTTGTTCCAACATCAGCCACCTGTGAAAACAGTATTGTACTACGAGTTGATGTTGACATCCAAATCTTACCTAAGGTGGGTATTCGAGTCACTCCCGATCAGACTGTGCCTTAAAACTAATTCTCTGATCCTAGGCAAGTGATGGAAATCAAACCAGTTTGGTTGTTGGAAGTAGCTCCTCATTACTTCAAGTGAGTCGATCGTGATTCTTGAGATCGACTGGATGACATGGACTGACGTCATCACTTTTTAGACGCGAAGACTTGGAAGAAGCAACTTCAGGAGAGAAGAAAATGCCCAAGGTTGTCGGTTCATCAGGGCGCTCGTAGCACTTTCGTAGATCTCAAAACATGATTTTATTGTCTGTCATGCAATTAATTCTGATTACAAGATTTGATCGCAGCGCTGCTACTACTGGATGGTGACCTTGTTCTTGTAGAATGCTACATAACCAGTGATGTTTTTGGCTGCATCCTTGGGGTTGGGATAGTACCTGATGTTCAGAGAATATGAGTTGTGGCGACATTAGTGTTATTGCAAAGCGGCTTTACCATGCAACATCCGGAACAACTCTACCGTCAGGAAGCTGGAGGTTGTAGTAGGAAGCAGTTCCTTTCCAAGGGCATACAGTGCTAGATCAGGGGGATGGGTCAGATTGAAATCCATACTCCTTGCTGTACCGATCTGGTGAAAGCGTCCACTTACGAGGTATCCGATGCAGTGAACAGGCTCCTGTCAGCAAGTGAATCAGGATTGAAGTAGTGGTTTCCTTCAACGACAACTGTGTCGTTGGATTCTGCGAGAGTGACTCCGTCAACGCTAACTTTGACCATGATGGATTTCAATCGAGAGTTGAGTGGTTGTGATATGCTAAGATCATAGCTTAACGGAGATCCTCAATGACCCCGTTGCTGAGCAATCATCTGGGTCATGATCGGTCACGTGGTGGATCAGTCATCGTGTTTGTTGTGATGATTTCAATTGTCTCTTCAAACCCAACACGGTTGTTCGAGCTTCGGACCTGCTGCGAAACGCCGCATGTGGACTACTCTCCTATTTGACCTTCTTCGCTCGCCAAGTAAAATGACGATATCTTGCACCAAGATTGGTCGCCAAGGTGAGCTCGGGAAGTAATGCCGCCCGGCGTAGTTGACCAGTCCTCATCATTACTCCCGTCTAATACAGTCAATGTTCACAAGCCGAGGAACTTATGTTCAAACTCTACCTGATTGGCTCTCATCAATATGCTTGGCTCTGAGGCTTGTTATTCAACTAGAAGGTCCCACGAACCGAGGTGTCTAGCATGTGGCCACTTCGAGCTTCCCGGCGGTTCTGATAGGGGACCCTAGGGGACTCAATGATAACTCCTAATCGCGTCATATTGAATTAGGAAGAAATGGGATTCCGTATTGTCGAGCTTCGATAAGACAGTTTTGTGGTATGTGACCTCGCCGTGACATCACGACGCTCCACCTAATTGGGTTAAAGCTCTGTATGGTTGTTGGCATAGAGAGAAAGACAAAAGTGCTCCATTAATGTGTCTCAGCGCTCTCACTTTATAAATGGCCTCCATGTAAGAGTCTCGACTCGCCTATTTTATCGTCACTGACAACATTACGAATTAGCCTTTTGTCTCCTGGTGTACAGCTTGACTTCGTACGAAGTTGGAAAAGAAGGAGAAGTTCGGCGTCGGTCGTACCGACATCCCTCCAAAAGGCAAAAAGGAGAAGTGTCCTGGCAACTATGCCCTGCACATTAACATTGTGTTTCGTGCATTGCGGACCAAGAAGAACATTGCCCCATGCGCAACACAATGGTCGTGATAGTGATATTTACTTCGGCCTCATTGCCCGCAATGAGCGATGTCCAAGGAGGCTTACTCGCTTCTCTTGAGTCTCAACTCATTCGAACCATTGGCGACTAGTGGAGTTACGCAAATGTGCACCTTGTACCGCATTGGCGAAACCGGGGACAGATCTTCTGCGAGCATGGTCGCAACGGGAGGCAATACCGAGGATGATAAACGCGAGTCGTATAAAGGCGATGGTACTCAACTGGACTACGAATCCTCAGCTCACTCAGTTCTCTTGAAATCCACATTCCCTCTTACAACACAGGCCATCTCAAGATGCATTCCTTCCGCGTTATCGCCGCACTCGCTCTCTTGATCGCCCCCACATTCGCTGTTCCCACCAAAATTCAAGTCGAAAAGGTTACTGGAGCTAAAGAACAGGACTCTTACATTGTAAGCTCAGAATGGGGATACAAGAAGTTCATGCTAATTAACTGTATATTAGGTCAAACTCAAAGATGGTGTTAACAAGAAATTAACTCTGGCATGGCTTCAAGGTCATTTAGGATCGAACTCTAGCGTCACCTTTGATTATGAATCTAACGTGAGAATAATGTGCGAAGAACTGAAATATTGGCTAACTTGTATTTGTCAGTTTATCAATGGGTTTGCCGGTAAATTCTCCTCTGATACCCTCGACGCGCTTGCTTCCAATAAGGACATTGAATCTATTTCTGAGGATGCGATTTTCACCACGCAAGTCACTCAGTACGTACTCAACAGCTTCCTGTTTGCCGCTCGCTAACCATTCATTATAGGTCGAATGCACCTTGGGGACTTCAGAGGATTGATCAACGTACGAGGCTTACCAACATCAACCCCGCGGGCCTGAACTTCGTCTATACCTATAATGATCCCGCAGGGTCTGGAGTGGACGTGTATGTTGTCGATACTGGAATTTATACGAGTCATTCGACCTTCCAAGGTCGTGCCCGCTGGGGCTACTCTGCTGGTATGCTACATGGTATCAATTGGGCTGTCATATGCTTACCCAGCCTTCGTAGTTGGTGGCAGTACTGACGGAAATGGACACGGCACCCACTGCGCTGGTACCATCGGCGGTTTCCAATACGGAGTGGCCAAGAAAGTTAGCCTGATTGCGGTCAAGGTCCTTTCAGACTCAGGTTCTGGTGCAACCTCTGGAATTGTTGCTGGAATCAACTGGGTCGTTTCCCAAGCTCGTGCATCGGGACGTCCAAGTGTCATCTCAATGTCTCTTGGTGGCGGTGCAGACACTACGCTTGACAATGCAGTCACTTCGGTGAGCAGTATAGATACATTTTCCCCACGCTTGGGGCCTAAATCAAGCTTTTGAAAGGCCATCAATGCGGGTGTTCATGTTGTAGTAGCTGCAGGAAATTCCAATACCAACGCTGCTAGTACATCACCTGCTCGCGTTCCTGCCGCAATCACTGTTGGAGCTTCTACCATTACCGACACTCGTGCTAGCTTGTGAGTATATTCCATCATTATCACCATCTATTGAACGTCATTAAAGAATTCAATGTTCTCCGTAGCTCCAACTATGGCTCTGTCGTTGATATTTTCGCACCTGGTCAGGATGTGATTTCCTCCTGGATTGGAAGCACCACTGCCACCAACCGGATTTCGGGCACATCCATGGCTACTCCACACGTCGCTGGTATGTATCCTACTAAACTCTTCTCAACAATCCCTTAACCCACTGACTGTTTTAGGCGTTGCTGCATATCTTCTTTCTATTTATGGAAAACAAACTCCCTCCGCACTTGTATCAAGAATCAAAGGGCTTGCCGTTAGTAACGCTCTTACTGGGCTTCCCAGCGGCACTCCGAATTTGCTTCTCCAGAAGGACTGAGAAATGTGACGTCCTTGGAGCTTCAGCAAGGTTCTGTATCGACTATAAAGTACCTTTGCAGATAGCGTTCGATCAAATATGAAATACAATAAATATCGCACCCTGTCCCTTTCTCCGCCTCTCTACTAGTCTGGTGAACTAGCCTACGATCATCACCTACAGTAGTCCCCGTGATCAAGGACCCTATCGGGTTTCATCAACATCCAACTAAATGCATAGATGAAATCCTATTGCATTTCTATACTTACAGATAGATGATTGTGTAATCTATTGTGATGCCAATTTGTGGGGCAAAAATCCGATTTTCAAGCAGGTTTTTTTGGGCTCAAAAAATATTCTTGATCACGGGGACTACTGTAGTCGACAAGAAGGGGGCGATATCCCATTGCCAAACTATCAGCCCCAGAACTTCATGTTTTAGAAACACCACCTGATTTCCTGGTCACGCAGGCTGTTCTTTCCTTTGCTCGTCCAGAACGGATAAGTTCGGACCGCATCACTTATGATTGGCACCGAAGGAGCGAGCGGAGACATGGCCTGGAACTTCATGGCAGGGTCCACCTACCCTACAGTACATGTTACACAGTCTGCTTGGCATCGGTAACGCTCGCCTAGCATTCTTCCTACAGGAATTGGCTTCCGCGATGACACAGCCTAACCGCGCGAGTGAAACCGGCGGCTGTTCTGTATAGTCATTCCACTCTTGTGGCGTCACGGACATCCAACAGTGGGTCAAAAAACAAACTATTTGATCGAAGCGGATGCAGGTTCGAAGCGGATGCAGGGTGGGGCCCCAAGGGATTTACACTTTGAAGTTCGAATAGCCTCCGTGGAATGGAACGACGGGGATTATTATATAGATATACTGCATTTGCCAAAAAAATCCTGTACTTACATCTGACACGAAGGCGAGCACCGTGTTATGATAAGAATTGTTAATACCTCATGAAAATGAGCAGATGGCGGATAGATACTCCAGTGGCGTGATGAACCTTGCATTGCTTTGTGAACACTCCGAGCTGACCCGAGGAAGCCGGCGGACATCTACCTGATCGGGAACGATCGATGCTTTCTTGTAATGGCTTGTAATGGAAAGGTCATGAATAAAAGTCTGTTCCCCGCGATAAAAGCATGCCTCGAAGACAGGCCTGCATCGGTGCCTCTTCCCTCCGTCCATCCTAAGCATCAGTTCAGTTCTCTCTTTGAAGGATGGCCAACATCCCACTGGAGGGAGCAATCGTGATAGGTGCTTTGATAGGTGTGGGAGTATTCGGTAAGTATGATCATACTGTTGTCGATTTTCCGAGCTGATCTTGGTTCTCAAAGGTGTTTATACTTGTCTGTTTCTGCTTACTTGCCTATACCTACGACGTACACCGGGCTATTCCATTGGGATTGTCATTAATCTCTCGATTCTTTGGATTCTTACTTTGATCTCAATCAGTAACATACCCTTTTTCTCCTGTCGTCGACCGCTGGACCTAATATTTCCTTGGGCGCAGTTCTTCAGGTATCGTGTTTTTACGGAGGATTCGTCAACTCGATGGGAAAAATGGGTACTATGCAGTACTTCATGCGATGGACCACTGGCTGGCAATATCTAATGGGGATGTACGTTCTTCAACACGGTCCCATATCAGAATTATTGACAAGATCCGCGCTTTGATCTGAAGTATTGTGACACACATCTCGGTATGACACACTCTAAACAGCATTAGTCAATTGATGTGTTCATCGTTTACTAGGGTATCTTGGGCAATGCGTTTATTGTAAGTAAATGGGATATCGAGCTTGGACATATGACATATGATTTATTCGTGGGTTACAGTGTTGGCGACTCTACGTATTTTGGAAAGGCAGCAGAAAGATTATGATTGCCCCTCTCATATTATTTCTGGCACTAATAGGTATGCGCTAGCTAATCTACGGTACCACCAAACAACAACTAATCATAATCCCTGAAGTTTGCTGTGGCATTACAATAGGTTATGAAGTCAAATTCACAAGAGCTATCCGGTACAGGGCTCTCCGAGACCAGTGGCTTCAAGTAGTATTCATCATCTCGCTTCTCATTAATCTGGCAGCCATTGGTCTGATGTGCTGGAAAATATAGTGAGTCGAATATCCCCTTTGGCGTCAGATTCAAGTCATGGTGATCTTCCTCTTCTAGTCGTGTTTCAAAATCAGTTTCGGATCTAAGTCCCGCCGCCAATATCTTATACAAGCACACTTTTCAAGTATTTATTGAGGGAGGCGCTCTGTATGCTGTCGTCATCATCGTTTCTCTATCCCTACACGCTGCAAATTTGGTTCGTACAAAGCTCAGAATGTTCGGTAATCAAAACAGGCTCAATTAGCTTTTATTCCAGTTGGCAGCCGCGCTTATAGTGGATTATCTCATACCTCATGTGATTGGCCTCGTGCCAACACTGATCGTATTGAGGTTACTGGTCCAAAGAACGTCGCAATCAAGGCGAGCCTCTGGCCACGACACTGCTCCTCCAATATCTCAGCAGAAAACACTTACTCAACCTATGTTCGCTCAAGCGACTGTCGGAGATACGACGGGCGTTTCAGAATTCGGTCGCTCTATCCATGTCCAAGCTCATCCAACAGCTTGTTCAGACGAAAGCGAGTGGACGCGAAATGATAAGGTGGTTCCCAGTACTGTTTGCTCGACCGAACACTCCAAGTGAGGAATCTTCAATGATTATGAATGATTGGGGCACCTTCGATACCAGATAATTTCATCAGTAATTTATCCTTGCTCTATGGCTCTACTGGTACTCCCTATGTAATATACAACTGAATCGCCGAGATACTTGTGACAGAGTGAGAGCATTTATCGGAAGCGATTGTCCATAATTATCCACCTCTTAGCGAGATGGCTTTGCAAAAGCTTGGAATTTCGCTGTGTTTGTGATGATGATCCCAGGACTTACCGTCAATGACGCTCTTCGTGTCGTTGAAGGCTACTCCCAGTCGGCCTCTCCAGGAAAACTGAGATATATACTGTCCTCAAAGTATTCCTCATTATATACTAAAGTGTACACTCTCGCGCTTTTACATAACAAAGGTCTTTCATTGGTGAAAAGAGAGTTTTCGAGTTGAGACGACGAAGCCGCAAGGTGCACCCAGCCCAAGTGAAATACAACGCTACAGAACCAGAGAATAGAGCTCTTGGTGAGCTGCGCAGTATGTTCTATCTAATCTCACTGAGGCATGGAGCTAGCATTAAGGGCATAGCCAATGGCGAGCAGCAAACATGATTCGTCGGAACCTTTGGGGACGGTGACGACACGTCCCACACAGCCTTGAGGCCTCACGTAAGATCGATGCACTATGTGAGCTACCATCGCTCAAACCATTTCGGTCAATGGTACGTAGACGTTGGCATACTATCATTGACCTCTAGTAATTATATTTAGATGTCCTAGTGGTCCGAAACAGAAAGCTTAAGGCCGGTGATGCGCAGGAGAACAGAGGGCCACTGGCCTCTCTATCCAGCAGCATTTCCCCTTTTGTGAAGACGCGGGCCACTGAATGAAAATCTGTTCGAGGAGGGAAAGCTTGGTGAAGAATGAGTAAACGAGTTGGAGGGCTCTCTATACATTTGTAGGCGAGGCTGCGGATTTACGGAGATCACGGACTACCCCTTTCGCCTTTCGCTAATCATCACGTGCCACATCTGTGCCATCACCACCTTTAGCAGTGCCCTAATTTTCACTGGGCGTTCAGTACAGCAACAAAGTATCTAGCGACACGTCAGGCTTCTTTTTCATCCCCGAAACGGAAATTACGCTGTTAAAACATTGTTTTCCCAATCAGGAGAAAGGGTTCCTTGGCGTCGACGCCAATCAGAACTACCAACCCCAGTTCAAACAATCCAAGCCACACTTCCTCGGTCAACTCTCAGACCCAAGGCAGATGAAAAGAAGCTACACATTTATGCCTGTCATTGCCTAACAACGAGGAAAACCGAAAAATGTAGATGATTAGTTCTCTGAAATCAAACTTTTGCCACATCATTGATTGTTTCGTTACGTCGCCTTAGCTTACCCACATCATTAACTGAAATAATGATGTCACCGAATCCTAAAAATACACTAAAGTCAATGTGAAACCCTGGCGCTTCAAGCCACATTTTTACATTGGGGTGATCCTGCGATACAAGTTGGCTATCACTGCACGGTCCCGAAGGTCAACTACAAAGGCTTGTTACATTAGAGATCAGGGCTCATCGCCAACCAAGCTTTATAAATGGCTGTCGTTCAACTGCAAAATCTACAATCCATTCGTGAAGCGTATACTCCAAGATGCTTTCCTTCCGCTCGTTCGCTACCCTCGCTCTTTTAATTTCTCCTATTTTTGGGCTACCCACCAAAGTTGCTGTTACCAAAGTCATTGGTGATAAACTCCAGGATTCATACATTGTACGCACTCCCTGATTTTACTTGATGCCCTTGGCTAACCGTAGTTGTTATAGGTCAAGCTCAAAAATGGCGCTAACAAACAAGCAACCCTTTCGTGGTTGAAAAGTCAATTTGGAGCCGCTGCAGTTATCAGCCATGATTATGATCCTAGTGTACGTGCCTGGCAATACAATATCTACAACCAGGACTAACAGTCTACCAGTTCCTGAATGCTTTTGCTGCGAAGTTGCCCGCCGCGGCCATCGAAGCTCTGGGTGCTAACACGGATGTCGAGTATATCACTGAGGACGCCATATTTCACACACATGCAGCAATGACACAGTATGTACTTTGGCACACGATGTGAAACACAATCCTGACTCTTCCCAAAGGAAAAATGCACCATGGGGTCTTCAAAGAATCAATGGAACAGCCGGACTCAAAGGGTCTGACCCGTCAAAGTTGGAGTACCAGTACACTTATGATGAAAATGCCGGCGACGGTGTGGATGTTTATGTGGTTGATACCGTAAGACTCGCAACGTAGATGCTGAGTAAAGCTATACTCACCCTATTCGCTCCCAGGGCATCTATACTATGCATAATGAGTTCCAAGGGCGAGCTCGCTGGGGGTGGTCGTATCGTGAGTCTTTGCTCCTTGTGAGTACTGATAAAAGCTAAAGGTCGATTTATTGGTAGTTACTAAGGATGTATTACCTATGGGTGTGGACGGTAATGGTCATGGCACTCATTGCGCTGGCACCATTGGCAGCCGAGCTTACGGTGTAGCCAAAAAAGCCAGCCTTATTGCGGTTCAAGTCATGAGCCCGGCCGGATCTGGACTTATCTCTGATATTGTAGCTGGTTTGGACTGGGTCGTGAAGGAGTCAAGGGCTTCTGGCCGACCGAGCGTTGTTTCGATGTCATTAGGAGGGGGTGCTAATCCAATGATGGATGATGCCACCAATAAGGTAACGCAATCCAGTTGATCCACGCATGCGTAAAGCTAACAAGCGTTTCTTAGACGATCGATGCTGGAATTCACGTTGTTGTCGCTGCTGGAAACTCTGGAGACGATGCGTCCAGTTATTCACCTGCACGTGTAGAAAGGGCCATCACTGTTGGTGCGTCAACAATCGATGACACACGAGCGAGCTTGTAAGTTTCTTAGAGTATATTGGCTTGTCGTGTGTCGTATCTGACTACTCCCATGGTTTTAGCTCCTGCATCGGTTCCGCTGTCGATATCTTTGCACCTGGTCAAGATGTGATCTCAACCTGGATCGGTTTACCCGATGCTACAAATCAGATATCTGGGACTTCGATGGCCACTCCTCATGTTGCTGGTAAGTCCTATGTGAGCAGGATGTTACTGTTTGACCAACTCGTATTATTAGGCGTTGTTGCCTATTGGCTTAGCCGCTATCCCAATCTCTCGCCCCCTGCATTGGCCGATAAAATTAAGCAACATGCGGTCAAAGGCACGCTCTCTGGCATTTCTGGCGATACCCCAAATTTACTCCTCCAGAGGCCTCCCCTCGAAGAGCCACACTCAAACTAGACACATTCATTCAATCAGATTTCTTGTAGCTTAGATTCTTCCTTTCTCAGTAGTTCTCTCAGCGTAATTACCATATATACTGGGAACGATTGAGTGCTTCTGAAATAATTTGCTCCCGCAACCGATGATGAATTCCTTAAATAGCCACTACATTTGGATGCGTATGTATCTATGGCCTTCAGCAGACGATGCTTCCTTGACCAAGGAAGACCTGTACTACATTTGGCCGGTTACTATTCCGAGACTCGCCTTGCTACCTTTCATATACTTACGTAGCATATTATTTAGGTGGGATTCCTACCTCTCACAATAACATGGTCAGGATACTCAATGTCAACGTCGCACTGGCCGTCTCGTAGTCCGGATGTCTATTACATGCCACATAGAGAGCACTAAATAGTAGAACTAATAAGTTACATAAAATTAAATCACGAGAGAATGCTGTATTGATAACATGTCCCCGAATAACTTTCCTAACTTCAGAGTTATTGAACCGCCCCTCCCGAGAAGTCATCGGGCCAATATTTATCGCTCATAGAAGTTATGGGATAACCCTGGAACTGCATAGAGCGACGGAACTCAGAAAGCCGAGTAGTGTCTCCCGCCGTCATATGAGCGAACACCGGCTGGG
Organism: Tulasnella sp. 418; assembly: GCA_019632295.1. Taxonomy (NCBI): domain Eukaryota; kingdom Fungi; phylum Basidiomycota; class Agaricomycetes; order Cantharellales; family Tulasnellaceae; genus Tulasnella; species Tulasnella sp. 418. The sequence goes on along the minus strand of WSTZ01000002.1, from coordinate 78,390 downwards.
TAATAGTTTTCTGTTGAGATGTTGACGGAGCTGTGTCGTCACCAGTTGATCGCCTTGACTGAAACGTTGTTTGTAAAAGCAACCTCAAGACAATCAGTGTTGGCACGACACCAATTATCTGAGGTGTTAAGAAATTGACCATCAATGAGCATGAATACTGCAATAAAGCTTATTTAGTCTCGTATTTCGAAAGAACAAGTCACAGAATGCGCTGGACCCCTTACGAACCAATTTGACACCTTGAAGAATCAAAGCGACGACAAGAACTGCGCCATATAGGGCGCCACCTTCGATAAATATTTGGAAAATATGCTTGTACAGGGTATTGGCGGCCGGACTCAGATCTGATACGGATCGTGAAACCCGACTACGAAAACAACGTTATCGAAATCCAAAGGCAAGGCAATATCATACTCACTGTATTCTCAAGCACATCAGACCCATAACCGTTATATTGACAAGGAGGGAGATGATAAAGACAGATGTGAGCCATTGATTTTTGCGAGGTATATACCAGAATGCCTTTTGGGCCTTGGCCTCGTAAGCGACTGTGACGGCACAGCAAACTTCCAGTATCATTATGAGCTGTCGATATGATTTGATCGTTTGTTGGCTAAGACATACCTATCTGTCCAACTAACAAAGTTAGCGGAAGAATAAGAATCTTCATGTTGCCTTTCCAGAACACATATAGCCGCCAACACTGGAGTTCCTGATTAAGAGGAAATCTGATCGATTGGATACTGCGCCGACTTACAATAAAAGCGTTGCCCAATATGCCCTTGGTGAAAGTGTCAGGATCCAAATTCACCAATGGCTAATTAAGGATGACGTACCGAGGTATGTATTGAAACGCTTCATGTCGCAAGAGGATACCATTAAAAATTCTGACTTTGTGTCCGTTTCTATGTACGCACATTCCGGCTAGGAATTTCCACCCAGTCACCCATTGCATCAGATGTTGCCCGACACTCATCCTTCCAATTGACTGGACAAATCCTTCATAAAAACCCATTACTTGCAGAACTGCGGCCACAATGAAAATTAAGCCTTCACGTCGAGGCTCTGAAAGGGGCGCTTACTGATTTGAAATAAAGTGAGAATCCAAAGAACTGAGAGGCTAATGGTTACCCAGATGGGGTACCGTGGCGTGCGTTGGATGTATAAAATCGTTAGCAGAAAAAGACATGTATAGAGTCCTTTTAAGAATCAACATTAGTTGGTTGTTTTGATTTCGAAATGGAGAATATCAGTTTCATGCTAACCAAATACTGCCATACTCATCAACATGCCGACAGCGAGTGCCCCTTCCAACGTGATGTCGCCCATTGTTGAGGAGGGAATTGCTGTTCAAAGTTGACGATTTGATGAAGCAACAATTGTGAACTGGTCGTAGGAAAAAAAGAAATGATGGTGGTGGTGGTCCCTTGGGCACCATGGGCACTGATTGAACAGGGGCCGATCGCTTCCCAATCGGGTAATACGCCGTGAGGGGTTGCCCTTAAGGCCGATCCAGTCCTGGATCCGACAGCTTCGAGATATCAGGATATGCTTCTCCTGTGCCATTACAGGTTTTGTAGCATGGCACGAGCGGTGTTGGAGTCTGTGATTAACCAGTTTCCAAAGGCATTGAAGAAACCGATCATCTCGCCATGTTGAGATCTCATTATGCAAAGCTTAGTACTGAGAGATGTAATGCGGAGGCCGATTCGTGTGACGATCTGGGGATCGAATTAGCCTTTGCTCAAGCTCAAGGGTTTGTGCCTGTCACCAAGTCAATTCGTGGAGCTGCAATGTTGCCTGCCGGCAGATCAGTACATTCGCTCTTGAATCCACAACTTCAGGTTGTTCAGGTTGTTGGAGATATTTTAGTTTTAGTCACGTTTGAGATAATCTGAACCATGCATTGCCAACTCGATTGAGGACCGCCTGGCGAACGAAGAACTATAGTACAACTAAGAAATTACTGACGAAACATATGCATTGACTTGCACCAAGCATCAACGTATGGTGCAGTGTTACTTGTTTACTAAGCCAACCACCGCGGCCACTCCTTATTTCCTATGGAAGTGGTTGGAGGACTTGGACTTGGATACTGCGACGGAATTCTGAGAGCCGAGTCGTATCTCCAACCGTCGCTTGAGCGAAGACTAGTTGAGTAACGGTTTTTTGTTGAGAGTGTGGTGGAGCAATATCGTGACCAGTGGCTCTCCTTGACTGAGAAGTGACGTGTAAAAGCAGCCTCAACACGATTAGTGTTGGTACAAGGCCAATTACCGAAGGTACCAAATAATTGACTAATACCGTGAGCGTAAACTAGAGCAGAGGTATAATCAGCCTAGTGTCGCTTGGGGCAGGGATAAGTGATTGGAAAATACGAACAGAATTGGCACATCGCAAGATGAAAGATATACCCACAACGATGGCATACAACGCACCACTTTCGATGAATACATTAAAAATGTGGTTGTATAGGTTGCTAGCGGAAGGACTTAGATCCGAGACCGATTTGGAAACCAGACTAACGATGAAGAAGATCGTCAACAATTGGTGAGTCGAGAAAGACTGCTCTACCCACTATACTTTCCAGCACATCAGACCAATAACCAATACATGGATAAAGAGTGAGATTGCGATCACGGATTGGAGCCATGCATCTCTGAGAGGTCTGTACTGGAGACCCTTGGCATATTTGAACTCGTAAGAAATTGTGATACCAGAGCATACTTTAGATATCATCAATCATATGTCTCTCCTCTTTGGTAACCAGTTCACACATACCTATAAGACCTAACAGCAGCGTTAACGGGACAATAAGCACCCGTATGTTTCGTTTCCAGAACACATAGAGCCGCCAACACTGCAACAAGGATGCGAAATTAGGACATTATGTATTTTGACTATATCCCGTAGACTTACAATAAACGCATTGCCTAAAACGCCCTGAACATGATATTAGTACCTGAATTTTTTGACGCTGTTAAGGTGGAACTTACCGAAACATATGTCAGAACGCTTTGGGTTGGAAGTCAAATTTCGTCAACTGTGAACGTAGGGACGTGTTGATGGACGTACAGCACCAATAGATATTGCCACTGGGTGCACCATTGCGTGATGTATTGCACGGGACCCATTTTGCCGATTGCGCCGACGAATGCTCCATAAAACCCCATCATCTGAAGAACTGCGCACATGATGAACATCAAGCTACTAGCTCGAATCATGAAAGGCATTACTGATTGAAAGCAAGGTTAGAACCCAAAGGATTGAGAGGATAGCAGCCACCCCGATTGAGTAACCTGGTGTGCGTCGCAGGTATAGGCAGGTTAGCAAGAATAGACCTGTATAAAGCCCTTCAGAATCAACGTCAGTTGTGTTTTAAAACCAGAAGACAGAGGCTATCCTATTTACCAAAGGCCATGATACCCATCAAAGTACCGATGACGATTGCCCCTTCCAGTGAAATGTCCGCCATGTTTCAAAGAGACAGGGTCACAGAGTTTGCCAAAGGTATTGCCAATAAATGCAGTATTGCGGTAGAGCTAGTCTGGAGGCATCTTATATCATATGGCGACGGCCTTCTTGATTACATCCACCTTTCCATTACAAGCAAGTGTCGATCATTCCCAATTAGATATATTCCGCGAACCTTTTGGTATCCGTTCGCGAAGCAATGTAAGTGCGATCAAGCCACAGTTAATCATCTGCCCTGTTGGGTCATTAGTTTGTAATGCATAAACTATCTGAATTGGAATGGGACTTGCCTTCTTGCCAGAGAGTATCCCTCGGTAGGGTGTTCCGTCATAATCTGTCGTCAATGGCGGGAAAGACTCAGTTTATACTACCCTGAAGACTGTGTCGATCACTTTGTCGCCGATCAAACCCTGCATCGTCTCTGACAAATTTGGAAGAAAGCGGGAAGGTGATGTCCACAAAAGCGGTGCTGAATCACCATTTGACTCGTTTCCAAAGCTCAAGATTGTGACGGAGCAGCGTCATTGCAGCAGGCAAATAGATTGTCGACACGAGTCTGAGTATGCTGAGACCGTGGATAGTATAAAGGCTGCAAAGATCTGCACAATCGCTGCTGGTCCTTGGGATCGGTGTGACTTAGTTAGGGAAGGAAGGCTGCTTGTGGTCCTCAACGGAGAACCTCCGCTCAGCTCGGCGGAGCTGCATAGTACTGTACTTGGCAATCTCCGTCGAGACTCGATTCGACTTATATCGGTCCCGAAATTAACCTTTATGGGAAACGGGTTAGTTAGCGGGGTAAGAAGAATCGAAGATGGATCCTCTCACACGGTCAAGGTTTTGCAGCTCCGAAACAAAACATGAGTCGAAATTCCGTCATTTTTCAATTGCATAGGCTTTATATCAGCACTGCGTTCCAGATATCGTGGATCTAACCCCCTTCTCTGCTGAACAAGCAGGACTACTTTAGTCGAAACAATTCTTGATTCTTGTGACTTTCAAATTACCACTGTCCACAGCCCATTAGATACAGTACATGGTGAGCGACCCGCGAAAATCCGAATAGATATAATAAAGCAATAGATTCAGAGGTCTTCAACAAACAGATGCCTCATTTCGAAGGAAAGGTCCATCCGCCAAGTGGCCGGACTAGCCCCCTTTTAATGCGTTATGTCAGCGTTTTCTGATACTTTGTGACGATGTCTTGTCGTCCAGAGAAGTCACGGGGTACAGTTCAAGTGGTATGGAATGCCCAGTTTCTAGGACGTGAGTCGTCCTACAGTCCATGGCCTCGTGAGCGAAGACAGGTGTAGTTAGTGTCTGTTGTTGCGATGCAGAGGGAGCTGTATCGTGACCAGTCGCTCCTCTTGGGGAAAATAATGGTGACTGAAGGAGAAGCCTTAGGACAATAAGTGTCGGCATCAAGCCAATAACATGCGGCATTAAATATGCTGTTAGCGTCGTGAGGGCGAACTGCGATGAAATTGTCAGCTAGGATCCATAACAGTGTCACTGAGAAAAAATGCGCACCTGGTGTGCACATTGTGCTAGTAGGAAAACTATGGCAATTGCAGCGTACAACGCGCCACCTTCAATCAATATTTGAAGAGTGTGTTTGTACAAAGAGTCGGAAGCTGGACTAAGACTGGACACCGACTTCGAGACACGACTTTAGGAGCGGGTGGTTAGTCGATCATTCATACAGAAAGATCCTACTCACTATATTTTCCAGCACATAAGACCCATGGTCAATATCTTCGCGGCTATAGACATGCTGATGACCATATAACGCACAGCATCCCTAGGAGGGTATTGCTTAGGTGCTTTATATTTCGCTTCTAAGCCAATGCTTACTCCGCAGAAAACTGCAAATAGGCCTTCTTGTCACTCTGTTGCATTCCTGATTTCATGAAACATACCTGTAAGGGTCACCAGAAGGAAGATGCAGAGTAGCAAGATCTTCAAGCTACGCTTCCATAGGGCATAAAGCCGCCAGCACTGAAGACATAAACGTTATATCAGATCAGGCACATGTTCGGTAGCCATTCTCGACTCACAATGAATGCGTTACACAGTATGCCCTGTCGATGAAGAGGTCAGTGCTGTGGCCATGCTATTGATTGACATGGAAAGACCTACGGTAATGTTAGTCAATGTGCTATGAGTAGCAGAGAAAGTCATTAGCAGATATCATCTTCATCCACCCGTAGAAACCTACATGATAGTCATGAATTGCCATCCGCTATACCACTGCATGAAGTATTGACGAGTTTCATTCTTTCCATTGCGAGTGACGAATGCTTCGTAAACTGCCATAAACTGAAGCACTATAAAACAATCAGAATACGATCCATAATGTCGGAATAAATATTACTAGCTTGCCTGCGATTAAGGAAGTGAGAACCCACAACACTGCAAGGCTGATCCACACCATGATGGGATAAGCCCTAGTACGATTCAAGCAATAGCATGTTTGGAAAAACAGACAGGTGTAGAGACCTATACATACAAGTGATTTTTAGCGTTCCTCTAAAAAGCTGACGCAGTCAGACCAACCATATGTCGCCATACCAGCCAAAGCACCTATGACATGCGCCCCTTCCAGTGACAGTTTACCCATGGAGTTGACAGGGGCGCCAGATTTGACAACGATGATGCAGGTTGGGAGGTCAAAAGCAGATACGCAGTATAGGCGTACGTTTTATATGACTGTCTCTGCGAAGTCTAATATTATACAGGTACCTCGCAATTCTCCCAAGAAGGGGTTCCTTTCGCCAAGACCCAGCTACTCGGGCCATCGCGTCAAAGCCTCCTGCTATGCACTTGTTGCCCAAGGGATGAGATGTTGTCAACAAGAGCGACGCATTCTCTGGCAGACTATTCTTAAGAGTCGTCCATTTAAGTATCAGAGTTACAGGTTCAGTTACCGAGAAAAATGGCCTTTGACATTGAGCTGAAGAGCTTAGTCCGCTTTGCAAGGAGTCGGAGTTTGAATTCGCGAAATCAATTTCTCCGGCCCGGCAGCTCATTGCGTCCCGGTGCCGAGCTGGTAAAGCTGTCAATCGAAATAACGACTTGGCGGTATACAAAGGATTATCCTCCACTTCGCTATCCACCGATTATGACCATGTAAAGCATGTCCTTATCGGCTCCTTGAAACTCAACTCAACTCCTTCAGCATCAATTTCTCAATTTGGGACAACTGAAGAGAAGGCTCGGATCTTACGAACATCGTTGTAGAAAAAGGTTTAAACATGCAGGAGGTGACCCCAATGGTTGCGGAATCATGAAGAACGGCAAAACCTTCAGCATTGCCAAGGGTATTCACCACCTGTTTCATTATTACTGTCAGCACGACACCTCAGCGCAGGAACGCCACTCAAAGAAGTTAAGAACTGAGGAGCTGCAATTGCCGCCGGCATCTGCATCCTTTGACGAAGAACATTCGGAGGTTGGCTATTATACATTTGTACCTGACATGGTGGAAACAAGATTGCCATGGCGAGTAGTCCATCCATGGCAGTTATATGTGGGGCCCGTTATCGGGTATCACGTGCAAGGCTATAATTAGTAATTATGTTGCTTTCCCCTTCCCAATACGTAGCGAGTCTCAACGGTGTCAGGATAAGTGGCTTTTCCACACGGATCCTGTGGAGCTAAATCATCCATAACTTCGGGACTGAAGTTGAGCTGAATGAAATGGGCGGTAAGAAGTTGAATCCATGATCCAAGTTTCAGACGTGGTTTCATTGCTCTACCCCTCCCTCCCCCCGAATCGCCTCTACAGCCGCCATTGATGAGTAGACGCACCCCAAAGGTTGAATATTCTTTCCTCCGGTTGTTACCTGATGCAAATGAACAAGTGTTCCCAAAATACACCTCCACTATGTCCGGGGCCGTTGCTGAACGCTTGCGAATAGTAGAGAAGCGATAGCCTTCGGGGTAAAGCTGGTTAGTAATGGGGATTGTTTGGGTATATCTTCAGTAACACGGGATACAATACATTTTTATCACGACCTGATCATCCCAACTGGAAACTCGCTCCGGGTATCGTGCTTGTGATTTCTCGAAGTCTACATCCGAGAAAGCACGTTTGGTGGAGTTGTGCGACGAATAAGCAGCTTTGATAATAGATCATACAGATATGTCGACCAAGGATATTATTTGCTTTGGTTGGACTGCGTGAGCGTGGCGAATCTCCGAGGCCTGGTTGGTGATCGAAGTGTCCATGGGGGCGAAGATGGGGCAACTGAAGGCTTTATGAGGTACATACATCGTGACTGGTAACTGCTTGTGGTTGAACGGATGATTGCAGCCTCATGATAATTAGTGTTGGGACAAGACCAATCGCTTGAGACACCAGATACGCGATCATTATACTATACGAGATCTAAAACAAGATGTTAGCCTCTTACGTCATGACAGAAGCTTTAACAAGGCCAAAGCCCTTGACAAACAAACCAGTTTTGTAATCAATGAGGTTGCATTAAGTAAGGTGTACAAGGCACAAACTTCTATCAGAACCAGGCTGATGTGATGATATCATGAACAGGCTGCCGGAATGTCGAAGGCCTGAGAATGTTCTCGAGATTCTCCCGCTCATACAAAATATATTAATAGCGATCGTTTCTGCGTCACGAAATAGAATTCTCCGCTCACCAAATCTTCAGCATATCAGCCATTGGACTAGTGGAGAAATAAAGCGACGACAACAACGGGCCATTGTAATGGTGTGATGCGACGTTACCCTGAGCGGAGAAGTCGGACACTTCTCCGTTCATATCAATCAGTGGCAATTCAGAATCAAAGACACACGGTCATGGTTTTGCAGCTCGAAACAAAACCGTACTTATAGGCTCCATATCAGCACTGCGTTCCATCGCACCCCTTTTCTGCTGAACAAGCAGGACTACTTTAGTCGAAACAATTCTTGATTCTTGTGACTTTCAAATTACCACCGTCCACAGCCCATTAGATACAGTACATGGTGAGCGACCCGCGAAAAATCCGAATAGATATAATAAAGCAATGAATTCGCTTGCCAACAAACAGATGCCCCATTTCGAAGGAAAGGTCCATCCGACAAGTGGCCAGACTAGTCCCTTTTTAACGCCCCATGTCAAGGCTTTTCGATACTTTGTGACGACGTCTTGTTGTCCAGAGAAGCCGCGGAGTAGAGTTGAAGTGGTATGGAATGCCCAGTTTCTAGGACGTGTGTCGTCCTACAGTCCATGGTCTCGTGAGCGAAGACAGGTGTAGTTATTGTCTGTTGTTGCGATGCAGAGGGAGCAGTATCGTGACCAGTCGCTCCTCTTGGTGCAAATAATCGTGAACGAAAGAGAAGCCTTAGGACAATAAGTGTCGGCATCAAGCCAATAACATGTGGTATAACATATGCTATTAGCGCTGTGAGGGCGAACTGCGATGAAATTGTCAGTTAGTGTCCATAACAGTGTCATTGAGAAAAAATGCGCACTTGGTGTGCACATTGTGCTAGTAGGAAAACTACGACAATTGCAACGTACAACGCACCACCTTCAATCAATATCTGAAGAGTGTGTTTGTACAAAGAGTCGGAAGCGGGACTAAGACTGGATACCGACTTCGAGACACGGCTTTAGGAGCGGGTGGTTAGTCAATCATTCATACAGAAAGGTCCTACTCACTATATTTTCCAGCACATAAGGCCCATAACCAATATCTTCGCGGCTATAGATATGATAATGAAGGTATAACGTATAGCATTCTTAGCAGGGTATTGCTCAGGTGCTTTATACTTTGTTTCTAAGCTACTGATTACTCCGCAGAAAACTGACGATATGCCCTTTTGTTACTCTATTGCCTTCTTGATTTAATAAAACATACCTGTAAGGGTCACCAGAAGGGAGCTGCAGAGTAATAAGATCTTAAAGCTACGCTTCCATAGGACATAAAGGCGCCAGCACTGAGGACAAGCGTTGCATCAGATCAGGCACCTATTCGGTAACATTCTCGACTCACAATGAATACGTTACACAGTACGCCCTGTCGATGAGCAAGTCAGCGCTGTGGCCATGCCATTGATTTACATGGAAAGACCTACGGTAACGTTAGTCAATATGCTATGAGTAGCAGAGAAAGACATCAGCAACATCATTGTTCATCCACCTATAGGAAACCTACACGATAGTCGTAAATCGCCATCCGCTAAACCATTGCATGAAGTAATGATAAGCATCGATTTTTCCATCGCGAGTGACGAATGCTTCGTAAACTCCCGTAAGCTGAAGTACTGAAAGACAATCAGAATGCGATCCATAATATCGGAATAAACATTACTTGCCTGCGATCAAGGTAGTGAGAACCCACAACACTGCGAGGCTGATGTACACCATGATGGAGTAAGCCCTAGTACGATTTAAGCAATAGCATGTTTGAAAAAACAGACAAGTGTAAAGACCTTTACGAGTAAAGTGGTTCAGCGTTCCTCTATAAACTGATGCAGTCGCACCTACCGTATGTCGCCATACCGGCCAAAGCACCTATGACATGCGCCCCTTCCAGTGACAGTTTGCCCATGGAATTAAGAACGATGGTTTGGTTGAACTTGGGAGTCCAAGCAGGTACGCACGTACGTTTTATATGACTGTCATCTGCGAAGTTTAATATTACATAGGTGCCTCGCAGTTTTCCCAAGAAACTTCCGGCAAGACCCAACTACTGGGGCCATCGCGTCAAGCCTCCTGCTATGCACTTGTTGCAGCTTGGTGGGTGAGATGAGATGTTGTCAATCAATACACCACATTCTCTGGCAGACTATTCTTAAGAGTCGTCCATTTAAGCATCAGAGTTACAGCAGAGAGCGCCAATCATAATTCAGTTACCGAGGAAAATGGCCAGTTGAAGAGCCTAGTTTGCCCGCTTTCTTTGCAAGGAGTCGGAGTAGAAATCAATTTTCTCCGACAGCTCATTGCATCACGGCACCGAGACACGAGACATTATAGCTGTCAGTCGAATCACAGGGTTTTACATAAAAATGGCGGTTTTGAGGCGCGAGAGTGTTGTGGTTCCAGGGGTCGTAACGGCACTCAGGCAGCTTTGAGGAACCATATGCCGCGAATCTTTTCACCTGCATCGCTCTCATCAGCCAGTGAACACTAACCGTTGACATTTTGTATACTCGGCTCAATCATAGTTGTCATTGTGGAGAGGAGTGGTAGGGCCTGATCCGAAGCTGACTATTTGGCCAGTCAACATAGACACCATGTACCGCGCTCCATTGCGAAAAGCACGAAAACCCAAAATCCTCCCGTAACGACTTGGTGATCTGATTATCCTCAACTTCAAAATCTACCGATTCTCGCTAAGTAAATCACGCCCTTATCGGGACCTTGATACAAAACTCTTTTACAGTGACTTGCAAATGTATTTTCCGGTCGTGTTTCATAGTAACATACTAACGTCACTTTCTAGAGACCCTGAGCTCACCTTGGCAACCATCACAGGTCCGACCAGTACTACAATCCACGGGGATTGGTCACTTGCCCGTAATGATAGTCGCGATGACGTCGTAGCATATTATAGACAGTCGTGCTGTAACATCAGCTACATTTGCGGTTTCCTTCCCATTCACCAAAATCCGATCTTGGCGGGCCTGTTTGTGCTCAGGTCACGTCCATTTTTTTTCCGGGGTCCATATTCCTAACACTGCCCGGACTCCTCTTGAGTAGGTATCGAATTGCTCGGTGGAGTAAAACGCGATCGGAAAGTACATAAGCAGGTCACTGTAGCATCATGTCGGTTTGGAACAACAAACGAGATGGCGAAACGTTCGTTCTTGTTCTTGTAAAAAGTTGAAACACTCAGGAGACCTCAGATAGTCGCGGAATCGCTAAGAAACAACGGCAAAACCTAGGCCTTCATCATTGCCAAGGGTATTCGCCACCCATGTCATTATTACTATCAACATGACACCCTGGCGCAGGAAACGCCGCACAAAAGAAGTTAAGGAGTGATGGGCTGCAGTTGCAGCGGAATATGCATCCTTGACGAGGGACATTCGGACCGTTGCTGAACACTGGTGAATAGTAGAGAAGCAATAACATTAGGAACCGAGTTGGTTAGTAATGGAGACTATTTGGGTATATTCTCAGTAATACGGGATACAATCCATTTTGCATCACGATCTGATAATCCAAACTGGAAACTCGCTCCCGGCATTGTGCTTGTGATTTCTCGAAGTCTGCATCCGAGAAAGCACGTTTGGTGGAATCGTGCGACGAATAAGCAGCTTTGATAATAGATCATACAGGTTTGTCGACCAAGGATGTTTTTTGCTTTGATTGGAGTGCGTGAGCGTAGCGGATCTCCGAGGCCTGGCTGGTGATCGAAGTGTCCATGGGGGCGAAGATGGGGCAACTGAAGGTTTTATGGGGTACATCGTGACCGGTAACCGCTTGTGGTTGAACGGATGATTGCAGCCTCATCATAATTAGTGTTGGGACAAGACCAATCACTTGAGGCACCAGATACGCGATCATTATACTATATGAGATCTAAAACAAGATGTTAGCCTCTTACATCATGGCAGAAGGCCAAAGCTCTTGACAAACGAACCAGTTTTGTAGCTTGCAAAATCAATGACGTTGAATGGATTAAGGTGTACAAGGCTCCACCCTCGATCAGAACCTGGATGATGTGGTGATATAACGAACAGGCTGCCGGAATTTCGAGGCCTGAGACTGTTCCCGAGATTCTCCTTCTCATACAAAATATGTTAATGCGACCGTTTCTGCGTCGGGAAATGGGATTCTCGGCTCACCAAATCTGAAAACACATCAACCATAGGACTAGTGCGTTCAAAGTCAACGAGATGGCAAAAACGGACTTTCGCCACGCATTCCTCAGTGGAACGTCTTGTATGGAATCAATGCATTTGAACTCATATGCAATTGTCATTGCGCAGCACACTGCCAGGTATCAGATCTTCCGCATGAGGTAGAGAATACATTATCATGACACTTACCTACGAGACCCAATAAAAGCATGAGAGGTACAATAAGAGCCCTCCAATCGCGTTTCCATACAACACACAGCCTCCAACACTGAAAAACTAAGATTTACAGGCTTCCATGGTCTTTGATCACGGCTTACAATGAATACGTTGCCGAGGATACCCTAGAACTGGTCATGAGAGTCAATCAAAAATTCAACTAGACGCAAATCATGTAACTTACCGCAATATGAACCAAAACACTTCGTCACGGCATGATATCAGCACAGAGGTGGATGATGAAATTAAAAGCACATACATCACTGTCATAAATTGCCATCCTTTTTTCCAATTCATATAATACCGTGATCCGCCAATACTACCCGTCGAGGTGGCGAATGTATTATAAAAACCTGTCCACAACAGTACTAGAAATTCATTAGCCCCGCACGCAACTTTCAAGAAGCATCGTCGTACCAGTTGAAACCAATGTGATAAGCCATAGAATTGTGAGTGCAATTGGGATAAATACGGAACAAGCAGGCCTTCGCTTCAGGCGATAGCAAGTCTGGAAATACAAACAAGTATATAAGCCTTCAAAAAGTCAAGTTTCAGCTTGATACCCTCGACTGCCCCAGGAATTATGCCTTACCGAAAGCTGCGGCCATAATAAAACTCCTAAAATCTGTGCCCCCTACAGAGAAGGCTCTGAGATCGCTCGCTGATTTGGAGTCCGGCTAGCATTAGTGCTACGGGGGCGTCGAGTTTAGTGTATTAAGGGTTTTGAATTGGTTTTATATGTAAACCACCGTTTGTAGTCGCAGTAATGAACAATTCCAAAGTCTTGCTGTGTGCTCCAACCCTAATTAAGTACTTGCATCACCACCGATTGTGGCCTTTCCTTCTGTATTGAACATGGTGATAGATGATATCCAAGGCCATAATGGGTGTTGACACATGTCAACATGGGCTTGTCTTGCATGGCATATTTGCCTAGTCTGAGCATCGAGGGATTGAAACTTGAAACACTGCAATAATGATCTTGGGACGAAAGCAGACTTGGAGTACGTGATCCGAATAGGAGCTAGCCTTCTTTGATTCCATCACATCTGATACTTAAAAAAAGGGGGATCAGGTTACGGCAGGTCATCCAATTCATTGTGGTTACCAAGAGGGTTACCTCGAAACTTGAAAATTTGCTCAAGCGACTGGACAAACAAACGTGGCAAATTCGCCAATCAAGCCCGACTATCGACCATCCGCTTGTTGGCTTAATGATTCGGAGTCGGAGCTACTTCGCTGCTACATGAATGAAATACATTTGGCAATCCACTCCACTCAATGGAAGAAGAATAGAATAATGGTTATTGCGTTATAATATGAGGTTGAGAAAGAGCATACAGTAGGAGTGTAAATCTGTCGGGCAAGATTGGTGCAAGATTCGAAGAGGCAATACTATCTTTGGGCAATGATCATGAAATCTAATAGCAAACATATGCCGCTTATAGCATTTCCGTGATCGTTGAAGGTGCGCCAAGTATGAGGCAATGGTTCCGGAAGAACAAAACCAGATATAGCAAGTTCAGGCATCATAATGTTATCGAATTTGCCAGAAATCACATCAGGGTGATCGTTGCCATTTTTATCTTACTCAATTCTGCGGTGATACAAGACTTAGTAGCTGGGGTTGAAGTCGCCGAGTTGCGTGGGAGGACTTTCCGTTAAATCACCGGCCGGTGAACTCGCGTTATAATCACACTGCAGCTTGCCACATTCCGTAATAACTCACACCGCGCCTCGCCTTCCAAATTCCATGCTTAATCCTCAATCGCTTATGTATTCTTTTAATAGTTGGTGTGACATTCGAAGGACCCTGGCAAGTACTATTAGTCAATGTTAGCACCGTCAATATCGCCGCGAGCCTCTATAATTGTATCAACATCTTTGCTTAATTCGGCGAGTAAGGGGCATTCTTTGACATAGACTACATAAAGGCATGAAATACAGGCATTGCAGAACGAATGGAAATCTGGTGAATCTGCAGGACATAGTTGCTACAATCTCAAACCTTCCTAGGCTTTAGAGACTTTGGCCGATGGATCTTCTGCTGAAGCTCTCCCTAAGCGCGAAAGAAGATGAGTCTGAGGACTTTCAGTACATTATAAGACCATCATACCTTTCACAGCGCCGGAAGCCTGGCTCTCATCACGGGAAACGGGCTTGGCTAAGTACGAGAGAACGTCAGCGAGGTCCGTATGCACAGAAGAATGACCGTACCATCTTTCTGGACCCCGTTAGCCTGGGTAGCATCAAAGAAGAAGGTTCTTTCCTTTTGTTCCTTCGGAGTCGCGGAGGTAGTCTGACTGGCGTCAAAGAAGAAGCTCCTTACTTTTAGGCGAAGGGGGTTAGAGATGTGTCATATGTATCATAAAGTAAGATAAGCAATATACCTTTATCTGGCTGGCTGTTGGTGGTCTGCTGCGTTTGACTAGCATCGAAGAAGAAGCTTCGAACTGGTATGGAATCAGTATTTGAGTTTAAGAGATGAGATACTTTCGACACACCTTTGACCGGTTGGGCGGGAACCGTTTGGCCCGCCTGGGCAGCGTCGAAGAAGAAGCTCCTTACTACTCAATGTTAGCATTTGTAATAGAAATTGCATACTCGTTGTAGCTACCTTTGACAGGCTGACTGGGTGGAGTCTGTTTAATTTGACTAGCGTCAAAGAAGAAGCTCCTTACTACTCAATGTTAGTATTTGTGATAGAAATTGAATACTCGTTGTAGCTACCTTTGACAGGCTGATTGGGTGGAGTCTGTTTAGTTTGACTAGCGTCAAAGAAAAATCCTCTCCCAGCAACGTAAGTGGCGGGATGGCGGGGGAGAGCGATAGTTCGAGGAGCAAGACGGAGACGAGATACGAGCATTGCAAGGCTGAGAGGGTGATTGAGATTGGAGAAATAAGCAAAAAATCCCTAAAATTTCCCCAATTTTATAGTCTCGCCTGCAGATAGGTCTGGCCAAAGTGGATGACATCCACCCACCTTCCTTAAGGTATTCAGATTCGGCGTGTTTGGTCATAGGGATGAGAATACGTTATCCCGGCCACAGGTGCTCAGGTTCGCCGGGGGATTGTTCCCGGTTGTCTCGTTCTTCTAAGGTTACCAACTTAAGGTCTCGTTCCACATTTAATTTCTTCTAGTTGGCACATTTCGAATATTCGAACAAGACCGGGCTTCATAGATAAGAATTCGATAGCGCGGACACAAATCTGGGTTGACAAATCGAGATCAAGTGGCGTACGTAAGGGTTGAAGTGATCCCGTGTGATGAAATATTTCAAGAAACACATGTTTCTTGCCTTGTTCGGTGACAGACATCGTTGTCTCCCGCAAGCGAGGATGTTATCCAAGGTCCAGAATGGTGAAAAGAAGTAAATGGGTAGCAAGCTCCACAGCACAGGTCTTGAGAACGTGGAAAGACCCCGTTCCTCGGCTAACTAAGTTTATCAATTGTGATTATGCTGAACATGAGCTGCGCCGCTGTCCTCGGTCGTGGGCAGAAAATGTTTAAAATTCCATTCTTTTGGTTATGAAATGCCGCGGTACCGCAGTACCTGGAAATGTGATCATTATCGCGGTAACGGAGTGCCCGTGTCTGATATGTATGTCGAGAAGCGAGCGTCCTGACCATGCGATTGAGAGGTGGCCTCGTGTTCATTGGGAACTATCTCGGTCCATATCTGTACTTCAAATTAATCAGGAACGTTGGTTGATTATGCAGCGGGGCGCTTGTGTTGGGGATCCAACTTCGCTATTGGTCATAAGGTTTAAGTTCATGGGAGCATGCACCACGAAGGAAACGTAACCTATGATCACCCACCATCTCACATCTAAATTTATCGGGATTTTTGATCGATATTCCAAGAAAAGGACCGTGGTTGACCAAGTGGCGTCCGTTACCTGCTCCAACCGATCACAGCTGACCATCACATACCTAGCAAACAATAATCGCACAGCCAGTAATGTGCAGATACAAGTGTTGGCTCCCGAAGATAGAATACCCGTTCAATTGGATTCATCTTTAAAATGGACGCAAAATAACTGAAAATAACCAGATATAGACGTGGGTTCGACCTGCCTCTACCGCGAATATCTGATGGATTTGGGATTGAATCTTCATTCCTTCTGACACACCAACTGATGGGGTGTACAGAGTGGTTCTTGGGTTTTGTAAGAAACACGGGGTTTAACATAAGATGGATCTGGCAGCTGGGGCTCCCTTTGTTCCACGAGGATGACGTAATCTGAGGATCTTCGGCATGACAATCCCGATTCTCGGACCGCGGCTCGAAAGCATCGATTACAGGCAGCATTTTGCGAGATCAATATTGGGATGTAGAGGGGCAAGATACGATTCCCGGCTCGGACGCCTCAGCTCCTTTGCTTATGTGATCCGCAAAATTTAAGCAAGCGGTATCTATGCATCAGGGTCGCGGCGACCTGAATTTGAATTGAAATATGAGAAAACATTGATAATAATACCGAGACAAAGAACTAAGTACTACATCTCTTGGCTATCCTCTCAGTCTCGTCTCAATTCCTTTTACCTTTGCCAATCTCAATGCAATTACCGTATCAGAGGGCTCGATGGGCTTAAATAACGAGTTTCTAAAGCAGGTTTTCTTCTTTTGCTGCTCTTCCTCTTTGGGTTCCAAACCACCGGTTTGATGCGCACTTATCGCTACATTGCTTCAGAAGGAGCTCTCTCCAGACTTGAGCTAAGATCCTCGGGTCTTAAGGCGAGAGCCCAAATAACAAGGGGCTAGATGGTGAAGAGAGCAAAATGCCCATACCAGATTGCGACATGACATGCAAGTCTCTGGTCTTTGGTGCAGAAATATCTTCAGTCAAAGACGGTTAGGTCTGTTAGATTGGGTGAGCTGTAAGCAGATGTGAATAGAACGAATGAGTGTCACGGGTTGTTTAGGGACTTCCCATGGGAAATTCCATTCGAAAACCTCCAAGAAGGGCTTGGTCTGCAACCATGTCTTCAGGGCAGATTCTTTTGGGACAGAAGAAAGAAACGTTGTATTTTGAACTCTGGACAACTTGAACGCCGTGGATCCATGAAAACCGAAATGCTCTGCAAGCGATAGTGGGACCCATGAGTTGAAATGAGAGTTCAATGACATCTCGTGATGTCATATATATAACCTCTCGATCAGAGGAAGAACCCCACACATTGCAACTCGAAGTACAAGTAGCTCAATCCAAGAAGAAGAATGAATTCGAAGGGATTTGTTTAAGCCATCCATGATGCTCTGACTGGATGGAAGAGTGATTATGAATTCTTGTAGAGTGTTGTTTGTAATCGTAGCCAGCTGAGCAGTCCGTCTAGATTGCCGCATATTACGTCTATCTTGAGATTAATGGTGCAACACCGGGTAACGGTAGACCGATTGGGACGCACCAATGTGACTGCACCGGAGAATTCAAACCTAGATACCCGTAAGAATAATTCGAAAGAGTGGATGGAGCGCCATGGATAATCGAAAATTCATCTCAGATCATTGAACTAGCCTTAGTTCAGTAATCTGGGGCACCACCTTCAATAGGTTTACGAGGAACAAGTCCTCAATCTTTGCGGGGTTACTTGTTGTGGTCCTCAAATGACGCAACCGAGCGGAGATGAAAAAGAACAATGCTTTTGAAGCGTGGTCCAGTCGAACTCTGTGCCAGCGCGGCCGAATACAGTATTTTGTTGGAAGATGGGTTTCTTCTCCCACTAATCTTTTCTGCAGAGTGACGGGTCTCTTCAATACGGTACCATTCTGTCAACAAAAGAATTCACTCAGATACCTGACGTTATTGAATGCATATAAGAAGCGGTTGCACTCATTAGGAGTCACATCCTCCGGGATGTCAACAATCTTGGATAATGAAGTTCTGATGTGATTTGATTCTGCTGAGTAGTTAGTCAGCACAACAGTTCCAACATATAAAACTTACCGATAAATGACAAGCTGACGATCTTCCACCCTGGGTCTACTCCGTTTTGGTGATGCCATGTCCACTGTCAGGAGGAATATTAAGGGGACCATGAGACAACGGTGGCGAGACATTTGAGATGGACGCTGGTGTCGGTTCTATAAGCACGCGTGAGTTTGATTGCCTGATTTCGAGTTTTATTGGGCATATTTTGAGGTTTGTCTGTGGAGGTTTGGTTTATATGTGCTGTGCGTTCGGTTCCTGAGTCAGAATAAGTGGTGAACCCTGAAGACAAATAATGCCCAATGGTTCAAAATTCGACAATCTACCGATGACACCCCTAGGTCCCAATGTCGTGCTCGGTTGGCAAATGATGTAATTGTGTCACTTGATCAACATCACCATACCCTCAAAGACATTATTACGGTACGCCTTATCATACAGGTATATACAATGAATGCCGATGGTGATGTACGATGCCAGCGAACGCCTGCCCTATTCAAGTTGCTTACAAGATTCAGCATTTTCATCACAGAAGCTTGATGACACAAATCAAAGAACAGGGATCAAAACCTGTATCCGTGGCATAATATAAACCATTTATATCACGGATGAACCATGAGTAGAAGAGATTCCTGCAAAGTGACGGTGTCTTCTCTCGTTCGGCTGGTCAAGTCACGGTTTCTTTGGGCTCTTACCAAGATGCTGATTTTCTCTAGTACATACTTTGCTGATGGTAATAGATGCACACAATTCTTTCACTGTGGTAGCAACGCAAAGTGAACACGTCACAGATCGATTGCTTTCAGCACATCTAGCAGATGAGTGGTAAGTCGCGTTGCTTTCATTCGACATCTGTACACCTAACTGAACATAAATCGCTACATCTACCCTTCAGATTTAGATAGTCTACTCTCAGATTCAGCAGCTATTTGCAGAACGGGTTTGGAACTGGATGTGCCCAGTCCCATTCTTTGCACTCCCCAGCCCACCCTTCCACTCATTTCTATTTCAGTGACCACGCTTTTGGCTTGCATGCAATACCCATCTCGTTGTGTTCTTTTTAAAAGACGATGTGAGCAATACTACTAGATTGTGAGTGCTGCAGTCATGCCATGTCTGCTTCTTACAAGCACTCACTCTTGTTGAACAAACTGACCTCGTCAACATTGTTTCAGGTGCTTTGATTGTTCAATGTAATCATCAACCAAAGTCTCAACGCTTAGGAGGTGTGAAATGTGGCGAATCTGGTCTGCACTGGTTATATTCCGAATTGGACGTCGCCACCCTTTCCCTCCCACACCACAACGACCACCCCTCTCATCAACCCATCTTCTCTGTATAGCAGTTATGCATCCAGTTCCAGCCTTCCTCTCTGAAATCGGTGCTTTCTACCTCGTTTACATCATCTTTATGCTGTTAATTTCAGTTCTTACATTCGCTCTCGGTCTCATCTGCGATTTTCTGGGCGTTTTTACAAACTGGTTCACCATTCCCTTCGCTTTCGTCCTCTTCGTCTTCTACAATCGCTCTTTGATCGACGAAGCCATCGCTCCTTACCGCAAATTCGAATGGAGTCGCGAAGAACGTGCCCAGTGGTATCACACTGCATGGGACTATCCCAGTCACCATCTAAATGGAGGGAGGATTATCGTCTGTCCTCTATACATGACAATGGATAGACTCCCAAGTGCATGCTGGGTACGGATTCACCCTTCCCAGGGGGTTACGTTGTTCGAGCCCCCGCTATCTTGTGTTCGGCGATGGTACATGGCTCAAGGAAGGTAAGGCAAGAAGTCTGTGTTTAGAAGATACTGGTCATTCATATGTCTTTTTTTATAGACATGCTGAAGCGAGGCGCGTGCAGCCTCGGATAGACGATGGTTCAGTCAAGACACTCGCTGAGGGACCAGTCACTTCATTTGCGTGAGTACCTATCCTCCCCCTCCCTTCAAATGGTAGACGAATACTTGAAAGACCCATCAAAAGCTTCAAGATCAAACACACCTCTTTCAAGCTGTTGAGCGATTTTGGAGAACATGCTTACCGAGCACCACCTGAGGTCCAGCAGATGAATTCTTACCACTACACGTTGACTCCCCTCCAAAACACTCTGGGAAATACGACTACGTTGGTAGAGTGGCATAAATGCTGACGCAAGTCGGTTGGATTGGAGCTTTACATATGTATCAAGTTCCGCCCCTCTTAATTACTTTCTAACAGTCCTCGTTATAAAGTAAATCATTCTTATCCATAAGACCCTTAACTATAAAATATACTTTTGTGGAATGTAGTTCTTTTGTTGAACGTTGTTATCGGGTGATTGCATCTCTGAATCTCGTTGTCCAGCTCCGGCTAACAAGGTCGACTTTGCCGGTTTCTGATCTCCGCACCGAACGTGTCACTCTCGCCCAACCCATTACTTAGACTAGAACTCAGATTCGATAACTTGGACGTTGCTAGGTTTGACAAAGAAGCGCCTCATGCTCTTTATGCTAATTATTAAACGCTTTATGTTACATTTATGCCCACTATGTACAGCACTAAGAATCTTCTTTCCGTCATGCCTTATTGAACACACATATGCGGATGTTTTCACCAGAGTCAGACATGATATCGTGATAGCTGGACCTGGTTCTGGAAGGATCCACAGAACTTTTGGCAGAAGACTGTATTTCAGTTTTCTCAATCCTATGGCTTGGGGGCAAGAAGGCCTTGAGACCTTTGATGAGTGAAGGCTGATCTTCAAAGAGCTTGAATACTGCTTCAATAATGCCAGCAACATCAACACTGTAGGAGATACTTAATGTCAATCCTTGATACATGACCTTGATTGAAGTGAACGTACTTTACCTTCCTGAAATCATCCATCAAAGCTACAAAACTCTTATACACCTCTGGTTTGTCTTCATAGGTGGACTTGATAGAATTTAAATAAGCGATACTGGTGTCAGATTTGGTAGGGAGGAGAATGAAGCATTGCCTTTGGAACATGTAGCAGCTGTGTCCATATTATCCAGAAATGGAGCTCTTGATGTTGTAAGTACTATGGCAGTTTGGATTATGATAGATCCTCATGAGTCATAACCTTGTTGCGCCAGCTCCCACTGGGTATCTCTCACGACCCTTTTAGATGCCAGCGGGGGTTGACAGAATGCTAGGACAAACTTGGTGCAGAGGACAACTACCAACGGGCAAGAGTACCCGGAGGCCCTATCCAATGATTCGGTAAGACGTAAGGAAAGAATTAGCCAGTATGAACACTCCCATTGGGTCTAGATTAGGGCGCTTGGGTGTTTCATCAAAATGTATAGATGTAGAGATCACACTTCCCTGAAAAGTAGTGTGATGGATGGATGAAATCTAAATTTTATATCCCACTAGCAAGCTGCCGAATGACGCTAAGACGCAGCCCGGACATACCCGGAGTCATTGTATCTACAATTGAACAAAGGAATAAAAGGAAAGAGAAACTTAAAGATAATTACAAAGCCGAAGGCATAGATTCGGAATTTAGTGAATTTTTTATTGGAGGATAGATGGGTGCGATGATTGGGGTTAATGGTTTGCGTGGCCAGAGGCATGGGGAGTTTGGGATTCGTGTTTTCTAGTGGGAGGTTATTGTATGTGTGATGACTGAGGTTCGTGAAAAGTAAGTAGTGTGAGAACCAATGTTGAATCTGAAGTTCGTTGTTCTAAGAGTGTGGCGGTGCTCTTTGGCGGATCGATTTTATAGCATGGCTTCATCAACCTAGCCCAATAAACGGTCATCCACAGCTTTCACCAAATTCTCTGACCGAAGCTGAGCTTAGGTCGAGCAGACAAGTCATCACATGTCAGATTTGAATTCCTAGATTCGGATTTACCCTCCATTTATTGGCATCACTATGCTAAAGCGGGATCATTATAGAAGGTGGCTATTGGAAGGACTATGTAAGTGGGATCATGTATCGTATAGTAGCCTGGACTTCAGTGAGATAGATTATTAGCCCATAGTTCAATCAATGCCAAGTTTCATCACAAAGGAAGTACAGAACTATGACTATGATGGTCAAAAGTTGCATCCACTAAGAGCTCCTGAACCTGAGCCCGTCACGGTGAACATCGGTCTTCGGCCACATCTGGTGATATCGTCATCTGTGGTGTGATCGTCGATGTAAACACCTATGATTTGTAAATGGCAAGGTATGCTTCACTTAATTGTATTGGATGATCCTCATTCATATCATCCACTTGTCTTAGATGGGACACCATACTCAGAGACAATCAGCATGTTCAAGTGTGGAGATGCCACCTTCACATCCTATCGTAACAGCTACCGAACATCATAATATCAACTACAGCCTGACTGCAACAGATCAACCATCTCAATGGGTCACTCCCCTAACAAATGCTCGAACAGCCTATGACTCATCACCTTCAGAGAACCTTATTGATCGTCAACATACCGATTCCTTCGTGAAACTTTGGACAAGACGCCCGGAGAATTATATAGTGGGACTAAATTCGCGGTTACATTGTTCGGGATATCAAGACCTCGAAGTCAGCTTGACGAGGACCCTCAGAGATCCCAACGATGGACAGCCATATAGTTTGCCGGTATATTTGGGGAAGTTTCCTCTTGTGGAAGTCATTCGACTCCCGGAAGAGCCATCAGGAGTCAGCTCTACTCGTCGGTGAATGTTTCTCACTCAACCCTGACGTTACACAACTTTAACATATGAGCCGGTTATTTCTTGTACACGCGATGCGCTTATTTTATCACTCTCTTGGGTGGCGCGTGCGATCCTCGCTTCAAGTAAGCAGTTGTATATTTTGGTCTACTACCGATGAAACTAAATCACATTATTCTCAGCAGCTTTCACCTCCGATATGCAGTTGCTTTGCATTCTCGCGCTGAAAAGCTGTTACGCCAAAATGTTCGAGAATGATGACCTTTAGCTCAGTTTGTCTTTGCTAGCTCAAGGGTCTGGAGATACCGGTCTATCGCTAACCAGTTCTCGTTTTATCATTATTGTGTCTCATATGACGTTCGCAACTCGGCTCTCTCGATTCTGTCACCAAACGTTTAGCGACCATTCTTATTTATATGGCGCATCGAACAGGTTATCATCACCCACTCCACACTCTAGATACTATGCATCTCAGCTGGCTCACAGTTAATTTTCTCTATTGGTCGACGATACTTGCCCCTTGGGTTACGCCGACGCCCCAAGAGATCTTCCCAAAGCCTTCGGAGTCTTATGACCTTGAGTGTCCACAAGGGGTCAGTTTAAATTTGCCAATTGATATAGTCAACAAGATGGTGAACGAGGTAAGTGACCATCAGCATCGTATGAAGACCTATCAGTGGTTCATCATGCCTTTGATTCTCAGTGGTCAAATGATAGAGGACTAAATGCTGCTGACTTTCCAAACGTCTCTTCGCTGAAAAACTGGCGTATTAATGGTGACAATATTAAATATCTTGGCGAAAATAAAGACAGTGGTTGTGAGTTTTTCATGTTGGTTACGCATTGTAAATCCGTTTGAATAAGGTTTTTTCTCTCGAGCGTGTGAGTACGGCATCTATATACAGGAAAACCAAATAGCCATTGGGGAATTGCTCAGTGCAGGAAGGCTTAAAACGACAGTTGAACGTAGAGTCAATGAACTTGAGCTGGTGGGCATACTTCTCGACCACTATCCCGGGGTTGAAACAATTCTGATGCATCTCTAAGATCCAAGCAGTTTATGGGACAATTAAACGCGAGAAGGTGGTTACTGACATTGGATATGATGCTAAACGGGCGTACTGGATAATCAGGAGGCCCTATGTCAGCTTTTACGAGACAATTGGTTATCGTGAGACTATAGATCCAATTGGCATGCCACGGCTTTATGATGCTCGTAAGTATAGACAGTAAAAATTGAAACCACTTCATTTTAATGTTTTCCATTACAGGTCGGGATCCGAACCAGGAGAAGCTGGCCTTTCTTCGATCAGTATCTGAAAGGGTTGCACAAGCTGTGAAAAGGTGGACCACACACATTCAACTCGCTGTGCATTCTGATCTCATGATTTCTCGCCCACTTTAGATGGTGTCAAGACGACTATGCCAAGTGGAGTAGCAGGGACTCGTTGGGGCTAAAAGATGTAGGCGCTGCAATATCGAAGCTTTACGATTATTAATTGGCTGACGACGAGTCTGGTTCAAGATTCTTTTTCCTGCGACCTATCCTTACGGGAGGGGAGAACTCGTTATTGCCAATGTGAACAACTGGGCAGATTTGCAGAATGGAGAATGCAGCGATGTCCTCACACGAGTTTTGAAAGCTGTGAGTGCATTCAGTTTACGCAATTCTCAGTAGCTCAATGTTAAGTTGATGGTTGCGTGCTATCTCACAAGTATTTGGATGCGGAAATCGCTATACAAAAGCAATTGAGAATACATGAACTGACTGACAAGCATCAAGAAGCCGAAGAGACCAAGAGGAGAAAGCTGAACCAAATGGGTAGTTTCGATCTACCATTTCCCTAGAGTAGGTGAAACACCCTATCATTGAAAGGGGAATCGGGAAGTTTCATAGCCCTTAATTATTACTCTCCTTCACAAATTGATCCTATTTCCAAGTAAAACCGATTAGTGAACCAAGTCTCGTCTCATCACCACTATTGTGATGAGCTGTCCACCAGCACTTTGAGAACCAAAATTGAGCCATGATCAGCTTTCACCTACTTCAGAACAAGCGTAAATCAACATGTTGGGGTCTGGGTAGCTGTCGGGGTAGAAGATTTGTTAATTTTTCAATATGAAATCCTAAATATGAAGAAATGGAAAAGCCATCTCCAATCATGGCTATACTACGTGATGTCACTAATTATGGGTACTTGACCAATGTTGCTTTCCCGTCATTCAAGATGATTCACTAGATTAGTTGAATTTCAGGGCGAGAACCAGTCCAAGAAATCGTCTAGCAGCTATGGTAGAGACTTGCACGCAGATTCTATAACTGGTGAGCAAAATACGAATACGAAACAAGACAGAAAAGAACGGAGAAAGGGTACGTGAGACGAGCAAAATATAGAGCCAATGGATAGAGAGATAGATATCAAACGGATTGGCAGGTGTGCCGTTAATGTGAGCTGATGAATGATAGATGGGATGAGCGAGATAAAGAAGAAAACGAAAGCGTAAAAGAAACAGCAAACAGTGTCCGAGAAGCGTGATGATGATACTGGGGAAGGAGAAATAGACCGCATCTATAATTCTGACTGCTTGGCAGACCAAAGAGATCTTTCAGAGATTGTTCTGTCGACAGTGTTATCCGCGACGGTGAAATCTTCGGCCAAGAGCTCTAACCGGTCGATCTGGGTGTGTCACGGACGTTGGACCAGCAACGTTAGTGGGGGGCACGACTGGATTAGCCTTCGAGCAAAATGATGTTAGCCTAATGAAATCCGATATCAAACCGAAAAACTTACAACTTGGGTGTTGAAGTTGAAGCTGTTGGAAAGCGCAATTTGAGGACTGGGATGAACGCGGATTGTCAGAAGCCAAATTAACATCATTTTAATAGAGCACTCACGCTTCGACGCTCATGTAAACCGGCATTGGGACGGGTGCTGGCTGAGTAAATGTTGGGCCGGTGATCATGGGCCCGGATGAGAATGTTGATGGACCGGGATTTGGGCTGTTGAGGGGCACCCGAAGATGATTGTACAACCTCGTCTTTAAAGGTTTAACTGGACGATCTGGGTGCGCTGAAGGGGTATTCTTTGATAAACGGTTGGATTAGCTCAAAACCATAAGCAAGAACATGGCAACACTTACAAGTCCGAAAAGTAGGGCTGGTTGATGTGATGCTGCTGATGGGGAGCTGGATTGAAAACTTAATAAGGTCCGAGTAAACTCGGGAACAAAAGGACTCACGTTTCCATGTCCATGTCCATGTCATCCAAGGAAGTGGAAGACTGAACATTTCTAAGATCCCGAGAATCGACTTGCATCTGCGATGTCGGTTCTATTGGCATCCACTGTGTGCTGGGTTCCATCATCTCGTGATCGTTGATGATCATGGTTGATGAAGCTGCGACCGAAACTTGTTCAACTGGCTCCATTTCGACATTTTGCTGTGAAACCATGGTATATTCCTCGACTGACGGCGCGAACATCGACTTCTGCATAGAGGTGAAAGGTTGCGCCTGGTTAAATTGGCCGTGAATGGTGGGAGTCATCTTGACAGGAGAGACTTCTCCTACATAAGTCGAAGTCGGGGAAGAGTTGGAAGATGAAGGCGAGTAGGAAAGAGTTGGGGTGATAGGAAGATGATCGACGATAGTGGATTGTTGCTTTTGAGGACGAATCTCGTCCAAGCTTGTAGGGAAGGGGAGTTTTGGCGAAGGAGCTCTCAACCAGTCCATTTGGAGCCTCGTAAGAGGCTCTCCAAGGTCTAGTCGAGTCTTGAGCTCGCTCCAGTAATGAAAGTAGAATGGTTCTACGGGGATTGGTTGGGCACTTGGTGCCGGTTGAAGTTGGGGTGATGAGGATGGGAAGAGTGCAGCTGTGTTGGTAGCGTCGAAGCCGTTATCCGTTGCATAATTTGAAACGGGTTGCGCGATCCGAAGTGCAAGATTTTCCATGACTGCTTGTGCGCGACGATGAAGCTCGCGATGGTGAAAGGGAATGAGAGGCGGTTGGTAATTGCTGAGGCAGAAGAGTCAGTCACTCGCCGATATTAAGAAACGATATATACTCACGAAGCCCTAATTCTTCTGGACTCCATTGACAGCGACAATGGACTCCTGTATCCAGAGCGGAAAGGAGTCCCCGTCACGTGTCTGTTGCGGCTTTCGTAAATGGGCTGCCTTGGTTGTTCGTGGACTGCATCCCTTTCCCGCTGAGCTGCAGTAGTAGGACAGATTTTCTGATGACTGATATTCGAATGAGATAACTGAAGGAGTCAAATAATAAGAAATAGTACTCACCGAGCAACATTTGGTTGCTCTTGCGTCGTTTGCTCGAATGAGCCGACGTGTACATAGGGCTTAACCCTTCTGGCTTCCGTATACCTAAGTCAAGTAAGAGAGGTCAGCAAAAGGTAGGAGTGCATCGCTCTACAATCATTGGTTCTTACCTTCCTTGGGCGGCGTACCACCGCCTAATGCTGGTCAACGGAGCCTCAAAGAGCTTCAAGCCTTCCGTTGGATGATAACGTACCCAGCAGGAGCTGGGATATCTATCGAGTGTCATGTAAAGCGGACAAACGATGATTCGGTCGCTGCGGGGGTCATTGGGATCCACAGGGTAGTCCCAGGCTGTATGATCCCACAGGATACTCTCCATGCGGTCCCATCGATACTTGAAAAGATGGGTAAATGCTTCGTAAAGATACGAGCGGCAGGAAACGACGAGAACAATGAAAAGTATGAACTGGAGATACGAAACTGGAGCGATAGAAAGCGCAAAGCGAATCAAAATGGTTATAATGGAGGGAAGTGACATCATCACTTTGACGAACATTGCAATGACTTGAATGGCAAGAAAAGCGGAGATAATCACAGCAAAGGGTGTCATAGTGTCAAAGGGGGGAGTTGAGAGGACGAATGTAGGTTGTGGTGGAAGAAAAGGCGAAAAAAGAGACCTCGTCCGATTCAGAATTCAACCTAGTGACGACCCAGATTCGCCACATTCGCATATTCGGAGCAAATCCACTATTTGGTGTTGATGCCCTTTTGACTTTTAAGTGGATCGGAGGGAGCTATGCCTAAGGGTGAGGCGAGATGTGTCATGTTGATGGGACATTCTAACGTGAGCAGAATGGACACACCATGGACTTAACGATACTGTCCCAATCCCCGACATGTTGTAGACACACTGATTTCCAGAGACTAGACAGTCCGCCGTGCATGATGGAGCATTGAGGTACTTCTGGAATGGGTAACGGTGATCATGTCCAGTGGGGTAGTTAGGAGCCTCTGGCCATACCACAGTAACCACTCGCTTACGTCGCAGCCCAGGCGACTAGCTTATCAGTGAGGTGGAGAAGCGATGAGATTTGATGGAATGTAGCTTACCATCACATAGTGATCAAATATCAATCGTCGACGGTGATCACGTGATACCTTCAACAAGCCACCCTACGCCTAAAAACCATTGTTTCTCCTTGTATTTATTTCAGAGGTGTTGATGTGACGAACGACTGAGTAATAAGACACGTCAAGCCTTGTTCTTCAACAATATCTGAAAAGCCAAACACTCACGGAGCATTGACCCAGCTACCAGTTGGCTTTACCCTCGATCTCTCGTCTAGCACTGCGGTTGAGGGAGCGCCACAGGTTTGGAAAGGAGGTTCAACCATCACTATTGACTTGCTCTGGCCTGGTTTGGATCTTTTCACAGTCTTCTCATCCCGAATGAGAGCATTGCATCATACCAGTTGATGGGGATTTGAGCTTGCGCATTGATCATCCACAAGCACGCACCTCACTGGCACCGTTATTTTCATCGACCAACAAGAAGAATGGGACGCGTAGTCGTCTTGAACAAGAGTGTATTGGGAACCAGCCTATCGAAAGGTGTTGACATTAGTCAAGGTTGAAATTGGGATTGGCGCGTCCGTCTGACCATCGGCACAGCACGCGTGCTGTCGCTTCGAGAGAAGAAACCTATTCATCGTTTCATCATCGAGTTTGTATCGAGTTGAGTGGTACTTATCTGAGAAAGAGTAGAATGGCCAACATCCTTGAAAGGTCTCCGTCGACAAACCCTTTACGGTCTTTGTAGAGACATCACACAAACCCTTAAGGGTTCCAAACTGTGTGCAAATTCTATGAGAAATGTGACTCCATTCGACCAGTCACTATTTCAACAGATAAATGATGCATCGTTTTCATTCAATTCTTTCTCTCCAATCTCGAACTGTAAGCAAAAGCTTATTCTCTCCGTATCGACCCATTTCGAGCTCTGTAGTCTCTAGAATGAGCACTTCAAAGTTACCTGCAAGTATAGCTCAGTTGGTTGAATCAAGCTTTCCGGAAGGGCAAAGGGGTGATTCAAATCCTGTTGTCAACGAATGGATAGACAAGATCTCAGGAGAGCAAGTACTTTTACCCGTAAGGAGTTCTTGTTCTGCTTTTGTAATGACCCTTACTCACTGTCATTTCTAAATTTGTGCGCAGGAATTGGACAAAACACTCTCTACCAAGACCTACCTTGTTGGGACTGAGCCAACGGCCGCGGACATTGCTCTCTATGGTGCTTTACATCCTGTTCTGGTGAGCTCTACTCAGGGATCGAATCATCTCTCCTCCCAATCGAGCTTAACACCCTTTCTATAGTCCGCACTTAAACCTGAGCAGCACTACACCCATCCTTCCGTCACGAGATACTTTGACTTGATTCAAAACCTTCCGACAGTCAGAAACTCTCCCAATGCGCCTCCTCTCGTAACTATCGACCTCGAGAATGCTCCAAAGGTGGAGCGTAAAGCAGATGTCAAGAAGGAGAAGAAACCTAAAAAGGAGGGTGCAGCTGCTACTCCAGCTGAAGCCTCTGGCTCGCAAACACCCGCAGCAGCGGATACATCTTCAGCTACAAAGGCTACAGGGGAATCCCAGACTAACAAGAAAGAAAAGAAGGCCAAAAAGGAGCCCGCAGCAGCAGCAGACGCCGCAGGAGGAAAGAAAGGTGGCAAGACTGCTGCTGCTCCAGCTGCGTCATCATCTGCGGACAGTGGCGAACCTTCACCGGCTATGATAGAACTTCGCGTTGGTCACATTGTCGATGGTACGTCTGACATTTATCATGTAAGTAGCACAAGCTCACAGTATTGACCTACAGTGAAGAAACACCCGGATGCTGATGGACTCTATGTCGAGGTATGTCGAGACACTGTCAATGGCGGCCTGATTTTCTGACTAGTTTCCATTAGCAAATTGACTTGGGGGAAGAAACAGGTCCACGAACAATTGTATCTGGTCTTGTCAACTATGTTCCTATTGAACAGATGCAAGATAAATGGCTCGTAGTAGTAGCCAATCTCAAACCAGCCAGTATGCGAGGTATCAAATCTTACGGAATGGTTCTATGCGCAACTTCAAAGGATGGCAAAGAAGGCGGAATCGAAATCATTGATCCACCAAAAGGGTGCAAACCTGGTGATCGTGTCTTCTTCGAAGGAGAGAAGTATGAAAGTCAGTTTTGTTCTACAGATGTGATGAGTGCAGTAGGACTGTATTGATTTGCTATTTGAACAGATGTCGAACCTGTGCAGCAGTTGAATCCGAAGAAAAAGATATGGGAGACGATTCAGCCAGGTGAATTACACGCTCTCTAATCTATATCATCTTAACACTAACCTGCTTGGTAGGTTTCATAACATTGGACTCGAAGGAAGCTGCATGGATAGATCCTCAGACCAAATCAGCGCATCGTCTCATGACCAAGATTGGCCCGTGTTCAGCACCTACCTTGATAGGTGCAACTTTGTCCTAGATTCGACTCACAATCTGTACTGGATCCTCTTATACAACTCCAATTGGTTATTGTGAACTGTAAAATTGGGGGGATTCCTGCGGACTTTTTATGCACGACCTGGTGTTCGTGGCAGTGAATTCATCACACGCAGCTTGAATAAGACAAACTGTTACAATTTTTTTTCTTACAACAATTACACAATAGAGGTGAAGACACTGAAGTTGAACAACCATCACTGTCGAATTATTCCCTCCGATTTTTGAGTGGCTCAAAAGACCAACTTAATCCTTGTTGAGGAGGAGGTTTACAGTTCCGCTTGGAAGACCGGTCAAGGCACCAGAGACACCGAGGCTCTTGATTCTCGAAGCAAGAGCGGAAGGAGTCTGAGCACCATAGACAGAGAGGAGGTAAGCAGCGGCACCTGATGTGACGGAGTTTGATTCAGCAAGCGAACATGTCAAGACAGATGAGTATACCTACCAGCGACGTGAGGGGTGGCCATGGAGGTACCGGAGATCCTGTTGGTGGCAGTGGTGGAACCAATCCAGGTGGAAATGACATCCTGACCAGGGGCGAAGATGTCGACAACAGAGCCGTAGTTGGAGCTACAGGGTCGTATGAGTGAGTCGCTGTTAATTCTTTCCTTGAAATGTTGATACTTACAAGCTAGCACGAGCATCAGCGATAGTAGAGGCACCAACAGTGAAAGCGCCAGAGGCACGTGCGGGAGAAGTGCTTCCAGCATCGACGTTAGAGTTTCCAGCAGCGACAGCAACAAAGATACCATTGCTATTAGCCTAATTCGAAACCAAAAGGTTGGCTCAAGTTGGTGAAGGTATGCTTGTTCTTACTTACAGAATTGACAGCGTTGTCCAATGTAGTATCAGCTCCACCACCAAGAGACATAGAAATAACACTTGGACGTCCAGAGGCGCGGTATTGGTTGATGACCCAGTTGATACCAGCGACAATACCAGAGGTAGATCCAGATCCGGAATCGGACAAGACTTTGACTGCGATCAAGTTGGCCTTCTTGGCAACACCGTACTGAGCAGAGCCAATAGTTCCAGCACAGTGAGTCCCGTGTCCGTGACCATCGGATGTTCCACCAACTATTAAAAATGACGTTGAGAGACTGGAGCGGTATAGGAAATCAGTAGCTTACCGGCAG
Source organism: Tulasnella sp. 418 (assembly GCA_019632295.1). NCBI lineage: Eukaryota > Fungi > Basidiomycota > Agaricomycetes > Cantharellales > Tulasnellaceae > Tulasnella > Tulasnella sp. 418. The sequence goes on along the minus strand of WSTZ01000002.1, from coordinate 46,331 downwards.
AGTATCCCCAGCGGGCACGTCCTTCGAATTGGGAGTGACCGGTATAAATACCCTATGGTAATCACTTCATCAACACAAACCATGTTGTCATGCAGAGGGATTGACTCACAGTGTCGAGGACGTAGACATCAACGCCAGCACCCTCGTTATTGTGATCGTAGAGGTAGGTCAGAGCAGCGGCGCTGGAGCCACTGGGGAGACGACCATCTTGATCAATCCTTTGAAGACCCCAAGGAGCGTTGGTCCTGAATTGCACTTCAAAACCTGCTGCTAGGATCTTGATGAGAATTTCTACTCACTGAGTGGCTTGGATGCTGAAAATGGCATCTTCAGAGATATACTCGACATCTTTGTTGGAAGCGAGAGCATCGATTGTTGCTGCGGAAAATTTACCGGCAAAACCGTTCAAGACCTATAGAGCGAAATTAGATTTGTAATCTTCGAAAGTGTGAGAAAGCATACATTGGACTCGTAGTCGTAGGTGATCGAGGAGCCTGCATCAAGGTGCGACTTGAGCCAAGCCAAAGTCAACTTCTTGTTAACACCATCCTTGAGTTTGACCTATTGAAATGTCGTTAGGATCCAAAAACTTCTGGTAGAATGTGGCAACTTACAATGTAAGAGTCCTCGAGCTTGTCACCGTTGACTTTTTGAACTTGGATTTTGGTGGGTACACCAAAAACTGGTGCAATCAAGAGTGCGAGAGTAGCAAATGTGCGGAAAGAGAGCATTTTTGTGTCTTGGTGTTTTTTTTTAGAGGAGTAGGACCTTAGCTGGCTGAGTGACCTGGTAGTTTTCCAGCTCATTCGTATTAGCTTTTATAACTCCTCGACGATGGACTGTCGGTGTCGCGTCCCGTAGGGATACCACGATGTGCAGAAGTCCATTCCGCGATGCTGAGTGGTGGCATGCAATGCGGAACCATCGAATGTCAATTGCATCAGGTGGTGTGCAAGACGTCGGTAGGCAAGAAGCCATCAAGGTCCAACTATCCTCCCAAAACTCTGACTGAGCTAAGCGGGCAATGATGCCGATGGCGGGCAGAGACTCAGAAGTGCGGGCAAACGTGCAATCTGGATTGCGCAATTTAGGAAAGTTAGCGTGCGGTATGGTCATCTTCTTACCTCCTAAAAGAAGAAGAACGATGAGCAATGGCCCAAGATAGTAAGCATGAGCATATACACATTATCCGTCTAGTCTCTATAATCTATCAGAATTCGTAGCCAGCATGTGGTTGTTTTGATTCCGAAACAAGTCCAGAGGTGTGACTTCCGAGTTGAACATTGACGAACGATCCGAAAGACTCGGTAGTCCTTGAACCCGCTATCGAAGTGAAGACTTAGTAATCACGTTGCAGTGCGTGAGGCTATAGAATGGTGCACTACCGACAGGGTGAGAACGGCTTGGCACGTCATATTTTAGAGAACGTACCGCCTCAGTTAGGCATCCGTTCCCGCCTCCACACCCGAGCATAGCATCAAGGATATGCCAAAGTTGTCCATTCGCCTCATGAAGGCACAAGCACCAGAAGACGCCAAGCCAGAAGAATTTGACAGGAATACCTATTGGCATGTTGAGCTAAGACATACGCCATGCCACTAGTTGCACAAATGCTCGGGTCGGGGAGGGAGTGAGAATTAATGGAATACTGGAAGTCCCAGTTGGGGAAACGAAGGTCGGGTCAACTTCGCTGCCAGAACGGTTAATGGGGCTTCTTGTTCATGTGGATCATGATAGGCCAAGTTAGATCATTCGAGCCGGCGTCGAATACCGAGCTTCATAGTGGAAGTATGGACCTCGAAGGTACTACTTTGAGCTGATGAGTATTGTCGTCTAAATGGATCAGGTTAGATAAGATCACTGTAGGGAAAACGTAGAGCCTAATCGGAGTTTGGTAATCACATCTTTCTCACGTTCGACAGATTATTCGATTGTGGTCGCAGGCAGATCTCGGCTCGGCTGATCCGGATAGAATCCTTGTCTTCTCATTCTGTAGTCAATATTCTACACTGTCGCAATCGACGATTACTATGGTTAGAGCTGTATATCAGAAAGCAACCGGTACTGTTAAGCTTCTCCCTGTGTTTTCGGCCGGACACCGGCACTGGTAAGATAACCGTGACTGGAGTAATGTAATCCTATAACTACGTAGTGGAGCAGAACTCCAAGTTATATTAGACAGTGGAAATAGAATTCTCTGGTGTAGTTATCTAACATCGATCTTTGGTTTGCAACGTTCGATTAGCCCATGCTTATCGATGGATGAAATTAATATCGTACTTGACCCATTGAAGTTGTGAGATGGAAAGTAAAAGGTAAAATGAGGCTTACGTCCGGAGATCAGTCTGCAGTCTTCTACGCATCCGTGGCACTTTAGGGCGCTATCTACTTACCGTTATTATACATCGTAGAGTATCATTTTCAAGTCCTCGGCCCCCGATGCTCAAGAAATGAGATTTGTGCTGACAAATTCTTCAAAGTATAATTATTCCGATGTGGGGTAAATGAAGCTCATACCGGTTTTACTGCCGTACTTGATGGAGGTGATGTCGGCATATTCTCACCAAAATAACACACATGACCGAAATCTGGGGAAAACAGAGTTAAAAAATCTAGTTGTTATCGATTAGAGTGCGCCCCAATCTGGAGAAACATCGCCAATTGAATTGAAGGCTGTATAATAATTATCCAATACGCGTACGCGCGGGATGTGTCAGCAAAGCAGGAACCGAAGCAAGGTCACGTGATAATACCAGATTGGGTAATAAGAATCTCTCCCTGATAGATGCACAGCCGGAGCTCCAGACCTTGACCACAGCGTCTGAATGTCTCTGCACAGCCAATGGACGTTCTGCGGTATTTTCATCCATGGATGTTCTGGACTATAACATAGGTTGTAAGTAGGCGTTAGACTAAAGATTACCGAATATGTAAAGTGGCGTTTTCCATCGAGTGTCCTGATTTTCCAGAGTTGCAATCCGTCAAAATCGTACCATTTTTTGACGATGAGAAGCAGCGGACGGAGCATGGTGATATCGGTGTACTAAAGGCCTCGTGATAAGATATAAGCTCCAATAATAGTGGAGTATCGGATAGTGAATAACCGTCAGAATTCGAGAATGGCAAGAGCAATCCAGACGAAGAAGTGGTTTAGGTTGAGAGAATCTACTCTGCCATCCATTTGTTGATAGTTACTTGACGTGTTGCTATGTGCTGGAATCAGGTGTTTAAGCAAGTGTATGCTGAGCAAGGGCAACTGAATAGAAACCGATGCGAGGGTAGAATAGGGTGAAACCGGACAAGGGTGTCCGTTCGGAAAGCAACACGTCAGCCTCAGTGTCTATATACCCTTGAAACTCTAGTCCACGAATCCTCTGCCGAGTTTGAGATCTGTGGACATACACTCGCTTAGATTATGGTTTCAGATAAGGCCAGGGCATGTTAACCGCGGCCCTGTGAGCTTAAAATGGTAATGGTACCGATAATCAGGCCTCCATTTCGAGGGTCCTGTTTTACTATGACTCTTGTTTGCTTCTGACCGAAAAAAGGTTCTGCCTCATGTTTTTTCTAATTGAAATTGAAAATTTGCGAGTACCTTGCGCGACATGTAGCGAAGATGATCCGTCCGTTGAACCTGAATAATTTTAATGAGCGTCCAGTTGACGGCTAGATAAGGCTATGAGCGACTATTTTTCCCATCGATTAGTAGAGAATGATTTCGGGGTGCAGAAAGGGTGGCTAGTTTTCTAAAAAGAATTTCGATGAGGGTTGTACAAGCACAGAAAGCCAAAAAAACAACAATAGGATTAGTGGAGGCCTGCAACGTTCCAGCTCGTTCCACGTCTTGTTGTTCCACATGGACGGTGTACGTTTCATTACTCAGCACCCACGTCCAAAGGAAAAAGTTTGGTGGAGTTGTGAGAGACTAGTCTATATAAGCGCCTGATGGCTTCTATGTGCCGTAAGGAGTAGTCGTTGGCAAACGTCGAAAACTAGACGATGAGACGATGAGAAATGAGGGATGAAAGCGTGAAATGGGATGTGCGCAACGATGACGTGGGCGGCGCTGTCGGGCAACGTTATGGACAGGGCACACGTTTTCCAATGGACGTCGGCACCGCCGTCCCAGAACGAAGAGACGCCGAGATTGCGATTGCGCCCATTAGAAGGATGTGATTGGTCGGGTTTGACAAAAGAGTCACTGATCGGAGAATGAAATGGCGTTTGCGCACACACTCCCACACAGCGGGCGATGCATATAAAGTAACCCCGCAACTGACTCTGAGTGAGTCGTTCCCCCCCTTCCATCCAACCACCCACTCACATCCCCACCACTGTCCTGACCAAGACAGTGACGACATCTGATTACTTGTCTCACCACTGCTCGGCACATTGTCTGAGCATCTGTGAGTCTACTGACAAAAAAGTGTTTTCGATTTTGACTGATGACTGAGGAAAATCGCAGAATTCACCCGCTGCCATTTGCATCAACTCAGATCGCCATTCAGTCACATACTCAAGAACCGCATTACATTCCAAGGAACGGACACCATGTCGTACTAAATCCTCCTCCTGTACTCGCGTCCTCTCCAACGATTACTACGTCTTCTCTCGTCGTTGCCAACAATGTACCGGTCTCCCCCTTTGAAAGCCCTCTTGTCTTTTCAGACTCCTCTATACAAAATGCTTCCCCGTCGGTAGCCTTTTCAAATCTTAGTCTTCGGACTCCGCAACGGTCAATTCCAAAGTCACTGCCCCCATTGCCAAGACTATCGTCGTCGTCTACATCGACCCCTCAATCTTCCACACCACCCGTTAGAACCGCATCCTTATCAAGACTTAGTGGTGGTTACAAACAAATGTTGAACCAAAAGAAGAAGGCGCAGCAGGCGCATGCACACGGCCAGATGTTGCCACCGCTGCTGCCTGCGTCCGCTGTTCCCGGAGAAATGTTAAACTCCGCAGATGATTTGTTCAGTTTCCTAGATCAAGGTTCGTCCCCGGATACCGATAACACACCGCCTCCCGAGCTCACGTGTTCATATTGCCTTATTTGTATTCGCGAAGCAGTGAGCCAGACAACGCCATTGCTCCATGACTCACCCGTAGTCGGTTCCGGCGAACCGACAATAGAGGAGCTGCTCGGCGCATTCATGAGCCCAACCACACCATTCTTACAGCACCCTCTCACTTCCCCCTCGCAGCCTTCGCCATACGATCCCAACTCGTACCTCCCGACTCCTCGTTCAGTGTACTCGTCGGTTGGTCCATCGCCAGATATCGTCAACATCCCGGGGACTCCTAACAATTATACCAGTCCAGCCCTCCAGCTCTTAGAGGAGGTTTTGCCACCGGACGCACCACTTTTCCCCGAGGCTTCTCCCGTTTCTCCTGCTGCATACCTTCCCACCAAGACCATCGACCCACGTGAGCTCCCCTTCTTGGCACCGCCAATGAGCCGTAACCCAAGCTCGCAGACGTCGTCGTCGTCTTCGTCCACCTCTCCTCAGGTGCGATTCTCTCAACCAATTGTCAGTGCACCTCCCAAGCAATCGTCGTCTGAATCACCCTCGGGCCAGTCCCCTCAAGCTCATCTCAGGCATACTGGCTATCGAAAGGGTGTTCAGAGCGTCGACCTCGTGCCATTCGATGCTCCCATCCAGCCTCGTTCTTACATCACTCCCTCCGCCACCTCACGCAAGGATCTTCCTCCAAGCGTGACCAAATCGTACAAGAAGCGTGGCGCCGAAGAGGCTGGTCTTCCAGAAACTTCAGAGCTTCGAGACCAGGATGATCTAACACAGAGCTTGTTGGAACACGTCCAGTCCAAGCGATTGGCTAATACATTGGCTGCACGAAGGTCTCGAGCAAGGAAGTTGCAGACTGCCCGGGAGCAAGAGGAGAGGATTCAACAGCTGACGGATGAGGTCGAGCTCTGGAAGAAGAGAGCTGAGGAGTTAGAGCAGATGTTGAGGCAGGGAGGAATGATGTGAAGGTGGAAGTGTGATCAAGTTGAGTTGTGTAATGTGTCGAAAAGTTGGATGAATCGGTTTCTTTCATAATTATTTGCTTCTCTGTTCGAATTTCTCGTTTTGTTCGCGTTCTCATATCGTTTTCCCCAATATGCCCCCAATCGGTCCACGGAGCCGTCAGGATCTTCTATTCATCTTTCACGACAAATTACTATTCCGTTGTATGATTAATGTCCCCGTCATTGATTCAAGGCTCGCTTTAGCCCCTTCATCTTGTCGCCCTCCATCGTCCCTTATATATATAATTCCCCATCACAATCCATTCACCCCATCAGGATCGTCGACACCCCAAAGTTTCCCATTCACCAATATTCATCTTTCGTTTCCGTTGACCCGAATCTCGAAACTGTCGTTTTCTCTCCCAACAGCGGTCGCCTCGTTCATTCTTTCTTCAACGAATCTTGGCGCTGTCCGCTTCAAAGGCTCCTGTTATCTTTCCCCTTCCCGAAGCCACTACGTAGCTCTCATTTTCTCAACAAATCGTTCTTTTTTTTGCGCTCGATAGTTACGTTTGGGCAGGTCTTTCGTTGTAGCGTTTTTGTGTCGTAGTCGCTGGAATGAACACGATCTGTCTTATTGGCTTCATCAATGGGGTGTTAGCAAGCTTCTTTGTCCGGGGTAGACTTCTAATCTGTCTGGAACTAAGTAGTTTCTGTGCTTGTAACTGTACTTTAGGATTCTCAATTGATAACACTTGCATTTTCAAATCACCGAAGGTTCTCGTAACGTCGCATCGCTATTCACGTATGTAAGGGTAAGTGCTACAAGCAATTAGTTATGGTCGATTCGCCCCGGCAACGCTTCAATCCAGCATTCCACATGCGACTATTACCACACCAAAATTCGTTTAATACAATTAGAGACCCTCTTTCAAACTACAACCTTGAATTGAATGTTTCGACTCCTAAAGTATGATTCCAACTCCATCTTCAAACGTTCATCACTTGGGTGCACTAAGTGAACGATGAAGATTGCGAGCTCCCGGAACAATGGCGAGTCCATGAGGTCCGCCTCGGATGATCCGTACCTGGCCTTAACTAGTCCATCAAGTATACTCAGCTCCTCCAAACCCTTTAGCGTGAATGACCTTAGTTGAGGCAGCGCTAATCCCTGTGGAGTATGCTCATCTGATGGGAAACACATGTGTCGCATGGGCCTTTGAACACTAGCTAGTGAATGACCGTGAACGGATATCGAAAGATGTTCGAGGTATGGATAGAAATGAAGACTCCCGTTCATAGGATAGATTTCATCCCTCCGATCTATCTCCATGTTCGTTATTTTGAGATTTCTGCCACGATTTCGCGACGAACTAGAGGTGCCTGTATAGAGCCAAAGAAAGAGAGAATACGGAGTGTCTAAAATTATAGACCCGACTCCGAGTCGCTCTTTACCTGCTATGGTCCTCCGGAATCCCCCACTTCCCGATGACCACGAGCACAGCAACCAGGCGATGTTTCTTGTCGCTGTGTCAATTAGGCTACCTTGCCTGTTGAAAGGCGTGGTGTCATCATCTTTCTGGGCTACTAGAGAGATCTGTCGGACCTTGATTTTGACGTGATGGTCTTGTTTGGTGAAGATCGAAGATAATAAGGTGTTCATGACGTCGGCATCCATCACATGGAGGGTAATGGATTTAAGATTCGATAAAGTGACCGAAAACGGAGTGCGGTCAGCATACGCGTGGAGAAAGATAGTTTCGAGCGAAGGAGTTGATGAGAGAATGCTTTCCAGCAATCCTCCTGTGAATTCGCGCATTGCAGAGGGGATATAAAGACCCAGGTTGGTGAGACCAGCGAGGCTATTAAGGCACAACGGTCTCTTAATTCTACCGAGGTAAAGATCACGAAGAACAGGAGAACGGTGGAGAATCAGTTGAGGTAAGTCGTTGATTTGTGCGTAAGGATGAGTGATGAATCTCTTCAATAATGGTGCTGAACATGCATCAATGTCCAGATTGTCTGGCAGTGTGAACCTTGAAGACATGATAATGAGTGACTCCCAGCGATATAGGTGGGGGGAAATGAGATTCATGAATTCGTGTTCCCGCTTCGATTGGTTACCTAGAATCCAAATATGGAGTGGTGCACGCTTTGATCTGTCCAAGGCGGCTTGGATCACATATGAGGAGCTCCGTGAGACCAAGCATGACCAAAATTGAGGCATGGACAAACCAAGATGATACCAACGCGAACACGTGGTAAATCATGTCCATAATCTTTGGATAGATGTTGATCCCCTTCCAGTTCATACGAGGTCTCCCATCGGAGTCGTCCATAAATTCTTCATGAACTCCTGATGGAGAAAGTAACGCATGATAATCAGAGATTTGTAGGAGGAAAATGTACTGGAGGAGTTCGGCTGGGAATCGATGGATAGGAGCAATTGTGTTCCGCTGGTAGCGGATCTTCGCAATCTCATGCCGTACTTGATATTGGAAGGCGGAGATAGCAAGCTCGAATCTTTTGACTTCGCTATCAAACTGATCGAGTGTATTGGATATGGTTCTTAGGCGGCAAAGAACGAGTCAGTCTCATATTGGACAGGAATAGGGGATTCTCACGATGTATAGTCAACGATATCCCACTCTTCTCGGTTCGATTCCAAGTCCTCAAGAAGAATCTCCATAGCTTTGTTGATCGCACTAGTCGAAATCAGTGAGCTTGCTTCCAGCGGGTAGTTCATTGCCGGCATCGGATATGATGGTGGTGGGTAAGAATGTGACGACGGGATGGAAGAAGATTAAAAACTGTAAGAACCGGTGTTCTTACTGGAGCCTATCACGCTTATACACTGGCCTCAAGCACCTTTGTTGCTCTCAAAGGGGTACAAGACGTGGGTAGGTGGTAGACTAAAGATACAAGACGGGGCAGAACAAACATAGATAAATGTATCAGCCCGGTCCTTGTGAGAGCCAGAACCATCTCCCCAATTGACTAAGATACCGATTCGAACAGTTTGATGTCAAGCAAGTTTCATTGAGAACTCCATGAACTTCTCCTCGACAGGTTCAAACCGCCATTGATGGAAAACATAGTCCGCTTTCTGCTGGTCCGCCCAGCTCTTGAATGATCTAACTCGAAGCTGTGAACGAGAAATGATTAGTGTGAACAATCAATATCCGGCAATGGCGCATACCTCGTTGAACAACTTGGCATTTAGAGTAACGCCCCACCCAAGGTTGTAATCAAACGAAGGCCTGATGCTTTGAGCAACATGTCAAAATTGATGATCAATCCAAGATCTACCATACTGACTATGCATCGAATATATCGGAAATATCTGTCGCGGAATCCTGTTTGGGAACCCATTCGGTGACAGACGTGGACCCATCCACAGCATTATCGAAGACTAGGTTTGAGTCGACATAGCTCAGGTACGCGTTGATGCCCAGATTTCTGATCCGATACCCTTTCCGACCCGATTCTACGGCCCAAATCTGATGTGGCCAAGGCCCGTTTCTAATTGGAACCAGGTGAATATCGGCATGCTCTTCGTCTTCCGGAGTTAAGCGAGAAGTGACTCCCAGCGCCAGTACAGATGGTAGCTTGCGCAATGAAATATTGTCCACGTCAGGCAATTTTGTGGCTTTGCGGTAAGGTTGACCAAACCAATAAACGCCTGGAGGAACTGGTCCAATGTACGATTTCCTATTGTATGATGGAGGTCGGATATCGTCGACTTTCTTAAACACCCATCTTTGATTGTTGCCTCCATGGAAGTCGCTTGTAATGAGCTATAAGAACTGTGTAAGAGCCATCGATGAATGGTGAACAGATTTGAACGTACACGAGCTCCGTTACATTGCATAGACCCATATAGATCTAATACTAATTTAGGATTTGATGCCAACTTGATGCTTGTGGTAGACTAAATTTTGAGAAGGGTAGAACTAGAGTATACTGTGAAGACTCACAAGTAAAAGGACTTGCCTTGTTGCAGCTCCCATGGAGTAGGATGCCCGGTTCCAATGACACGTGTCCCCGAGATTGGATCTTGTGGCTTTGTATCTCGAGATCCCGAGTGAGACGATGATGCCATGTCGGGGTCGAATTCATAAGACATATAGTGATTCGTCTCTGCATTCCTTATCAGAACACCGTTTGCGCCTGTCTCTATACACCACTGAATGAAGAGTAATGGATTCAGTATGCAGGATAACATAGAATGTTCCATCGTACGTACCCTTTGTGTAGGAGACCTTGCTGCGTTCCATGTGCAGACTACAGGTTGCGCATCTGAATCTTTTTGAGTCAGGTTCAGTGGCATGGAATGCGAAACAATGCTTCGAATAATGTAGGTTCCTGGCTCCAATATGGAAAACCTATCGTCAGCTTCAGACACCATGGTTCGGGCACAAGCGTTGATGAAGGCGCGATCGAGGTTGATGGTGAGCGAATGGGTTGATAGACTAGTATTCCGCGCGGGTGATGAAAAATTAGTGATGTGTACGGAACCCGACTCATCTTACACACGCAGAGTTTGTTCTAAACCCTTGAGTTCGATGGTGCTTTTTGCTCCGGTCGCTCATTCCCGACACCATTTCTATTCGATTTCATTTCTTGTCGATCTCTTCCTGCCCTATGACACGTTTGATGACATCATTTTAGGCTAATGCCCTTGCTTGATAATCATACCAGTTGCACATCTATTCGCTTTGCTACGAACCGACAACTCGACGCAAACCTCTTCTCTATCATCAAGGCAACGTCGTAGAGATACAGTCAAGGTTAGTAGCATAACATATAGGGATTTGAAATCTTGCCCTACTGGTCAGTACGATTCACCCATATTGCGAATATTTTGAGAGGACATTAAGACGAATGACTGGTCATCATACGGTTTAGGATCTCAGATACTGGTGAGGAACTCAATGCTGGTGATGAGACTTAGGTGCTGGGACTAGGTTATTGGGGACGAAGTGGCACGACTATTAACTGAAACGTTGGAATAGGAAGAAATCATCTTGTGAAATAGAGTGTATAACTATGGTCGTCAGAGCTTCACGATTCCCTTTTTGACTATAGGATGCTTCATCTGCTCGCTGATCGAAGCTATCCAAATGGTCCAGCTTTTCCTTCGTGTTCGCTTCGGTTTCTTGGTGCTAGTCAGAGTCAGGAATTCTTAGTTGCTTCTCTATAGATTCTTCGGTACTCCATTTCTTATGAGATAGCACAAAACCATCAACTTGGGAGTGAGCCAACCAGAATCGCGCGAAGTAAACGCACTCACAGCTGTTAAAGCCTCGTAGGCATTGCATTTTGCCCCCCTCAAATCAAGTCCGTTTGGATAGAGTTCTTTGTATCCCAATACTTTATAAATAGCATAAAACAATCAACTTGGCAGTGAGCTACCGAGAATCGCGTAAAGTAAATTCACTCATAGCCTGTGGGACATTGCATTGCTTTCCTTCGAAACTTTCCCAGTTCAAAGTTGTTCACGTTGGCAATAGCGAGTTCACCCTCCATGTGAGGAAAGCCCGGAGGGAAAAGAAACTTGAACCAATTTCGTCATTATCCAATCCAGAGTATTATCGCAGTTTTCCCTCGTGGCTCACTCGACCACCCTTGGTCATAAATCCCGTAACTTCAGGTACGTTCTGCGATTGACATGAAATGTGGAGGACATTAAGTTAAATGACTGATCGTCACTCGATTTCGGATCTCAGGTGTTGGTGGGAACTCAATGATGGGGATGTAGGTGTTGGGACGAGGTTCTAGGGATGATGTGAGGTAACTGCAGTTCAAGAGTCGGAATTGAGCAATTGGATCAAGAAATATTGTTTCGCAAAGGAGAGAGTATAATTAAGGGCTGTAGGAGCTTTCCGACTCCCCTTTGACCAGGATGTTCATCTACTCTAGGGAAATTGCTGATCGAAACTATCCAAATGGTCCAATTTTCTCCATGGTCGCTTCGGTTTCTTGATGTTAGTCAGAGTCAAAGATAGGACGGATTCCAAGTTGCGTGTCTATGGATTTTTTAGCATCCAAATACTTAAGAGATAGCATGAAACCATCAACTTAGCAGTGAGCTGCTGATAATTTGCGTAAAGTCAATACACTCACAGCTTTTTTGGCCCGCGCGTCATCACATATATTCCCTCGCAAATCTACCCAGTGGTGCACATGGGAAATAGCGAGTTCACTCGAGTCATAAGGGAATGTCACAGGGAAAAGAAACTTGAACCAATCTCGTCAACTGATCTATAGTGGTAAAGCCTCTATATTGCAATACTTACATCTTCTAGCGTTAGTTCGAGGGCCTCGTTGCTCCATTCAACATACCCGATAGAACACCATCTAAAGTAGTTGAAAAATCATGAGATTATGGTGCAGAGAGATAATCTGTTTGACCCACCTTTGCACCGTTTGTGCTACATGCTCAGATACATGTTTCAAGAGTTCGAACATCATTTGGCGTGAGTCCTGATCTATAGTGAAAAAATACGTGTAAACATTCATTGTTTTCAGATTTCACTAATTCCAAATCCAAACTTACGAGCATTGAGTTTGACCGCTAGGGCTCCAGCGGTATTGGGAAAGTTGACATAAGGCCTCCTGATTATCCATTTTACCCCAGTAATTCTATCTCCGCTTTTAGTTTGTATCGTCTGGCGCTTAAATGTATCATAGACTGTTTGGAGCTGAGTGATTTATCAGATCGCCTCAATTTCAAGATATGTGTGCGAGAATTATACCCACGCCGTTAAGTTCAAGCAATCTTCGTAGATATATCGCCTTATTTTTCCTACCTATAAATAATTCCGCAACGGCTACTTGCTGTTTCTTGACCATAATGCCGTATTGACACGCTAAAGGGAAGAACGAATTAAAAGGGATCCACACCGTGTACTCCCTATGAAAACTTACAGCCATTGACTTCGCCAACATAAGTCATATACGAATCGGCGAGCATGTCTCTATCATTGATACGCCAATAATAATTGGTTTGGGAGGGAAGATGAACCCCGAGACGAGACCACTGGGAATAAAAGACATGGTGAACCTTTATAAAAAGGTGATATGAAGCGAGGTGTTACTTACAACGTCCATTATGGCCCTTCGGGTTTTAGATCCTAACTCTAGCCCGAATCCTTTGGGACACCCAGGCTCATCAGTCATCAAAGGGTTTGGGAAGATCTCTTGGGGCGTCGACATAACCCAAGGGGCAAGCATTGTCAACCAATATAGAAAATTAATCGTGAGCCAACTGAGATACATAGTGTCTAGAGTGTGAATGTGGAGGGGACGATAAGGATTATTGTGATCTGCAGACGCACTGTATAAATAGATGATCGCTAGACGTTCCGTGAGTTACACAATCAACCACAGCCGAATTGCAAATATCGCATAAAGGTTGTAGTGTCAATTACTGCATGAAATAACGGCACGAGTAATTCCAACCGAGGAACAAAACCGGGAAGCCGATGGGGTTGCTATGCAACGCTAAGAACCGATATGTAGAAACATAACAGACGGGTAAGTTATGTGTTGTAAAACCAAGCGAGTGAGTAACAGAGGGGTTCACTGTCGGTACCAGTAGATGAGTGTAATTTGCTTAACCCCGCATACTCATAACAAATGTCTCACCTCTCAGAATAGGCCTAACATGACAGATTTTTGTCATTGGTACTTAGAGGTGCATGGACTAGGCAAGTCAGTCACGTGTGTGCGAAAGTAAGTAGAATCCTGATCTGGTTGTGAGGGAAAACTGGGGATTTCTCAGGGCGAGTGAATCGAACACTCGACAGAAACACATCTCAAGTCTGAAGCGGGAGTTCAACATTGTTATTATGACATAGACTCTTCCAGGAAAAAATACGAACAAATAATTATCAGCTGCGAACCACAATATTGTCTTTAAGGGACGAATGGTAGATGGGGATACTGTAATAAGAGATGTAAGAACCACAACGATAACATTGCGAAGGATATTTATTGATGACCGCAGAGCCATACTTCTTGATTAAAAGTTTGGGCCAGCCTGCTTCATAATGGAGATTGTCCAATGTGAGGCGGCTTCCAAGAGAGTGGTGGGCCTTAAGGATGCGATCCAGGATACCATTCCGCAACAGAAGTTCGGGGCCAAAGTACTTGTTGTTGGCCCCAAACATAACGCGTCCTTGTTCCTCCCTCCACTGTTTTATTTCTTGTCAAAGCTCAGAGTTGAGGGCTTGTTTGCTTGACGTTTGTGTGATTGGTGCCTGGGAGGCTTTCGGAAACACTTCGGACGTGTCAACTGGGTGTGTATGTGGTATAGAGACTGTAGAGAGTGGAGTTTGTGAAAGATATGTGGTAGTCGATGAATCGGGTAAAGAGGCATTGGAGGCCAATGCTAATGGTGTTAGGTGTAAACATTTTAGTGAAAAAATATGACACCACGCACTTGAGATGCTTAGTCATCATTTCGAACGGTGATGTCTCTGTAAAACACCGTGAGGGTCGGATCGACGGAGACCGTTCAATGACCGTCGAACTCTCTCTCCAACTTGACTCTCCAACTTGACTCTCACATATTCCTCAATTCTATGCAAACCCATAGAGATCATGAACGATCCCGATGTTTCTCTTCTCACAACTTTACACAGGCTTGCCAATGATTGGAGGGGCTATTTCAACTTGGACCAATGTTCAACTCGGACGAATGGCGTTGCCGCAGAAAGTACCAAATTAGCTCTGCGCACAGTGTCGTTTCCGATGAGAAAAAAGGTGCTGCTCAAGAGTAGGGAGGCTCAATCAAGCACTTACGCAATCATCTCACAGGATGTTATGGAGGTTGATATACTCCAGGTGAAGATGACACGGCTGGTGCCGTCGTTCACAAGGTTACAAACCCAGCAGGAGCAAGTCAGTTGACCCCTATGAATGACCCCTCAACCATGAATGTAACGGAGGGTGACGGATCAACGAGCTCGGTGAGCATTTGGCCTTTCAGGTGCTTTTTGAACAAGTCCTGACACGTCAGTGGTCACCATCTGGACCCCGAAGCGACAACCGACCATCGTGGATCAACCTTCCGTCACCCCAACACAATCATACACCCCTTCATCTTCCAATTCTTAGCCAACTCGACATATTTGTGCAAGTAGTCTCACTGGTGAAAATATGCATGCATGGCAATATTGATGGAGCCGGTTGAACAAGTTTCCTCACTCGCAGCCCGGCATCCACGGCTCTCAATAATCACGAAACAACGCAAAAATACCACACAATGGCTGCCACCAAGATCAGCCTCATGGATGCAAGTCGAATCCCGGGATGTGTCCTTCAATGACATGGACAAGGAAACGTGAGTTCTTGTTACCGAGTTTAATCGGAACCTTATTGAGTATTCTACGTAGCTCCGCATTTGCTCTATGCGGTGTCAAATGTACGTGCAATTCAAAGACCAGCAACCTGCTCCGACGCGCTTGTCGTCGACCACGCTTATATATTGGGTTTTTCAGTTTAAATAGGTCACAATTGGTTCCTGTTCTTCACTCTTGTAGGCCATAATTACGAATCCAGTTTACTAGGATAGTATATTCCACAATTGATTATTACTACTACAAATTTACAGCATTATGAGACCTGTCTTGAACCACATCGAACTTAACTTTCCGACTGCAAAAGTATGACTCCAACTCAGTCATTAGTCCTTCCTCAATCGGGTCCAAGAATTGAACGCTGAATACTACCAACTCCCGGAACGAGGGCGAGTCCATGAGGTCGACCTGCAATGGTCCATATCTGGCCTTAATCAATTCATCCAGTATGGACAACCTTTTCAAATTCTTTAGCGTGAATGACTTGAGCTGGGGTAGGAATGATCCATGCGGGTTGTTCCCATTTAATGGGAAGCATATATCTTGCATGACTGATTGGATGTCAGCTCGTCCATACTCATGAATGGATATGGTAAGATGTTCTAGGTAGGGATAAAGATGAAGCTCCCGAATCATAGGAACACTCCCATAATTTGTTAGACCTATCTCCATGCTCGTAACTTTGAGTTTTCCGTTGAGATGGAGCGGTGAACTGGTGGTGTCCGCATACAGCAGTGGGAGAAAGAGTCGATGTGGAATGTCTAGAAGTATAGACTTGACCCCGAGTTGCTCTTTCCCTGCTTTGATGCTCCATAATCCCTGGTATACTGGTGAAAACGAGTGCAACACCCAGGTAATGTTTCTCCTCGCTATGTCAATTAGGCTCCCATACCCGTTGGGAGGTGTGATGATAATATTTGCCTGTGGTCTCACATCCGTATAGATCTCTGAGATCTTGATATGAACGTGATTGTTTTTATTGGTAAAGATCGAGGATAGAAGGACGGTTATGACCTCGATGTTCATCATAGACAGAGTTACGGATTTGATGTTCGGTAGAACAACCGAAAACGGAGTGAGAGAATCACTTTGGTACATGAAGAGTCCAGCTAGGAAGATAGTTTCCAGCAAAGGAGACGATGACAGAATCCATTCCAGCTGTTCTCCTGTGATTCCACTCAACCCCTGGCGATTATTGAGACTCAAGTTGATGCAACCAGAGAGGCCATGAAGTGTCAACCGGTTGTTCAATTTCCCAAGGTGAAGATCGCGAAGAATCGGAGAACGGAGGAGAAACATTTGAGGTAACTTGGGAACTGAGCCTGGATGAGTGATGAATCTCTCCAATAAAGGGGCTGAACACCCTTCAATGTCCAGATCGTCAGGCAGCGCAAAGGCCTTAGATCCAATAACGAGTGATCTCCAGCAATATAGGTGTGGGGAAATGAGCTTCATGAATATGTTTTCCTGCTCCGGTTTCTTGGCATCACCTAAGAACCAGATATCGAGTGGAACGTGCTTTGATCTCTCCAAAGCAGCTTGGGTCAGATCTTGGCAGTCCCTTGAGTCCAAGCTCGACCAGAGCTGAGGCATGGATAAACCAAGTTGATACCAACGCGAGCACGTTGTGATCATGCTAAAAATCCGGTGATAGGTGTTGATCCTCCTCCAACTCCAATCCACACGAGGTTTCCCAACGGAGTCGATGCCATGGATCAGATATTCGTCATGAATTTTTGATGTGGATAATAGCGCATGATGATCAGAGACTCGTAAGAGGAAGATGTACTGGAGGAGTTCGGCTGGGATTCGATGGATAGGTGCTATCATTGCGTTTCGCTGGTCGCGAATATTCGCAATCTCATGGCGTATTTGATATTGAAAAGCGGAGAGTGCAAGCTCAAGTCTCTTGATCCTTCTGTCAAGTTGAGCGGATGTAGTAGGTTTGGTTCTTGGGGTAGAGAGGAATGAGCGAGAGAGAATCTTGTACAGGGAGAAGGGTTCTCACGATGTCTGGTCAACAATATCCCACTCTTCTCGTTTTGATTCCAGGTCCTCAAGCAGAATTTCCATAGCTTTGTCGATTGCGCTTGTTGAGATAAGCGAGCTTGCCGCTGGCGGATTGTTCATTGTTGGTGCCGGCGTCGGATAGGATAGGATGGTGGTGGGCTTTGAGGAGTGCTCCCGCGTGCCTGGTGCCTGAGGAAGGTCTTGCCACCCAGTGATTTCTGCCTGGAGCACCAGACTCTTTGCTCGATTGTTAGAGTGCAGCTTAGAATGACAATCAGATGGCTTATGAGTAACACACACACACGAATCTATGACCCCAGGTACGTCAATCTGACATGCTTCGAATTGCCTCACTGGCTATCTACCGACAAAGTCAAGAAACAAACAAAGAAAACAAAATACGGAAACGTAGTCGAAACTGATGTGATCATAGAACAAGATCACCCGAGCGAAAGAAGAGAAAAGGGGAGCGGAGGAGAGGCTGCCAGAGTGCAGCAACACCCCTTCCGCGCTGCACTGATATGTAATCTCGGACCTCAACCTTGCTCACTCCCGTCTTCACCCATTACTGATCCTAAATCTCCTTCACGCTAAGTTGAACACCCCTCGTTGAAAATAGGTCTTCATCCGCTCGATCTGGTCGTCAAATACCGTGAAGGAGGAATGAATACGGAATCTCCAACCGCCGCCGCTCCAATAGGACCGATGACAGCACAGCACGGGATCCCTCCGAGACGTTGAATAAGCGTGTAAGTTCGTGGACTCCATGCACTTCTATCAGAGTGAGTTTATTGATATGTGTCTTTGGCGCAAAGGGAGGCCCACAATCGCTATCTGGAACGCATAATGCTTCGAGATGGGGCTGAATAATATTTTCATATAAATCTGGAAGCCTGATAATTAAATGCTCAAGGTTAGAGCACTGATCAAGGTATAATGCCATTACCGAAGTCTCCAGTTTTACAAATGTATTGAGGGGTCGGGTTTTATGATCTTTTTGACCTTGATCTGTATCTTTTCTCATATCTTGCGAAGTTTGAATACATCTATTCATCAAGGAGAGCGAGTATAGGGCGAGTGCTAGTAATTATATGCAACCCGTGCTGAGGTCTGGGGGGCATAACCTCCATTCTCAACCACGCAACCATCACCCGAGGACTAACCTCACAAAATCAGATGGATTCATTACAAAACAAGCAGGAAGGTACATGCAGGAAGGTAAATACAAAAAGCCAAATTACAATAACCATAGTCGCTACACATCGATAAAGAAAGAAAGTTTCGAACTGGTACAATCATTAAAAGAAGTCATCTTTGTCATCGGCATTCTCATGATAGTACTGAGATTCCTCCACTTCCATGTCTGCCTTCGTTACCCATGGCATCGGACCAAGGTACTCATCATCGAAAGAAGGGGGATCAACCCACATGATTGGAGCGTAGGGGAGAGGTACGATTCCATCCCAGAGAGTGCCTACTGGATGCTCGTCGAACTTGCATTCCATGACAGGTTGCGTATCCGAACCTTTGCGAGTCAAGTTCAGTGGCAATGGAGGCGAAACAATGCTTCGAGAATGTAGGTAGGTTCGTGGCTTCAATATGGAAAACGTATCTTCAGTTTCAGGGACCATGGCTTAGCACAACAGTTGACGAAAGGGTGATTAAGGCATGCTGACGGGGAACGGATGGGTTGATCAACTTGTATGTGTCGGCGCAGGGGAGGTCATGTGGGGTTCTTGTGATGTCTCTGCAAACACCGTAAGGGTCCTGTCGACGGAGATCCTTCAAGTTGATCATTCTACCTTCTCTTTCGTACTGCTCTACGTATTAATCCTCGACTCCTCAAAAATTCCCAGAGATAAAGAACGATGGAGATGGTTTCTTTCTGTCGAAGCAACGACAGCACGCTTGGCTGATAGTCGTCGAAGGACTCGCCATACGTCATTTCAACTTTGACCAATTAGCAACAGTATTGCGACTACTGGCTATCAATACGCTCTACCTCAAGAAACACGTGCGACAACCTCCTCCATTTCTTTTCGTCTACCAATCAAATGTGGCGGTCGGGAGCAGATCTAGGGATGCAAGCCCAAATCCCGCATATCCGGTATAAACTCATGCTCTCACATGCGTATGCGAGGTCAAGTGGGAACACTCGGTACCGTCGTTCAACCTGGTCCATTTTTTTCAAACCTCCTTCAACGCAGACCAGGCAGAAGCAAGCCAGTATCGACGGTTGGTTCTACGCTCTCACTACATGCCTCTTCCATCAACCATGTACAGCTGGTACCAAGGCAGGAGGACAAATCGTTGGTAAAAGACTTGGTCGCCGGCTGAATGCGCAGGTGAGTCTTGGGTTTTTTGCGCATTCCTTTCAAATTCAAGACTGACACCCGTCAACAGGATACTGTATTGAAAACTTCCTGGAATGATATACACGGAGGCGCGTTGTACCAGGTCGCAAGGCAAGGTGTAAAATTTGATTACTGTATCACGTGATCATTTCTGGTGAGCCCCATTCTCCCATCACTCCGCTTTCTCAATTTGAAAATGTACTGTGATAAGATAACTTCTTGCGTTGCGGTTGACGCTCCTGGATACAAGCTAACTCGATTAGTATGCATGGGGACTCATGACGACTCGACATACTTTGAACACTGTCGCCACTATATCCCAAGTACTTCAACCCTCCATGCGAAACACCAGATTTCCAAGGAGGTACAGAATGCACACTCCATCTAGGATGTACAGCAGCTTCACCCAAGGTTGGCCATTTCTGTTCACGTTCAGACAGTCCCCTAACGATGACACATCGCAATTCAAACCTCCACAGTGTTGATCCAATCCGCTCACAAAGATAATCAGATCAAGTGGCTCTGCTCTCAATGTCCGAATATGGCCAATCTTGGTGGTCGCCAGGTTAAATTCTGGATCGGACGAGGCATCTTTCCCCTTTTCTTCCACTACAACCTACTTCGTCTTCTCAGATCCCCATTCGGCCATTATGACACCTTTTGCTCCTATTGTTGCTTCCATTTTGGGGATTCGAACTGTCATGATCTTCATCAAAGCGATGATCTCACTTCCCTCCGCCATCACCACTCTGGTTCACTACCTGCTCGTTATCATTCCACTCTCATATTTCCATTTCATCGTTTTCTCCTCGCTCATCGTATACTATCGCTTATATATCTATGAACGATTAGTCATCTTTTCAAATACCGTTGGGACCACATGGAAAGCGTCCGGTGCAACCATACTGCTTGGGACTACCCTGTACACCCCGATGACCCGCAAAGTGACCGAATCATTGTTTGTCCCGTTTATATTACACTCGATCGGTATCTGAGCTACTGTTGGGTACGCTTCCATCCTACGGAAGGCTTGAAGTTGTTTGAGCCTCCGTTATTGATCGTTAGGCGGTGGTATGCCGCTCAAGGAAGGTGAGCATCCGTGGGTTTTTATGTGTGCAGTCATTCATTTGTTAACTTCTCTTACTTCAATTAGGTATATAGAATCAAGAATGATTCGGCCCTATCTTCATGACGGCTTTTTTGAGCGAACAACGTAGGCGCAACCAGGTGTTGCTCAGTGAGCATTGTTTCTTTCTCATTCGACTCTCCAACATAATCTGATTTGAACTATCAGATCTCAGAGAGCCTGTGCACCCACTGCGGGTCAGCAGCCAAGGGAACAGGTCCGCGCACAACCAAGCCAACCCGCTTACGCAAGCCGTTACACACATTTCACGCCCTCCCTTCTCAGTTCAGGAATTAGAAATCCACCATCGACAAGCTATTGAACAGCCAATCCTTCGTAAGTACTTGTTCGTTTCATTTTTATTGATCATCTCACACTTTGCTTCAGCAGTTATCAACCGCCTCTTATCCCCTTCCACATCGCGCCCTTCATCGCCGCGCACAAGAAATCGTAGCGAATCTCGCACTTCAAGTCACTACTCCGGCTTCGAACCACGCAACAGACACCAACTTCAGGATCAGCAATACAGTCGCAGTCTGCACATCACCTCAACCTCAATCGGCACCAAATGCCCAGCGGACTGTTGTCGAACCATTTTACGTTCACTATTGGAGGGAGCTCAAAACGCGGCTAGACCGTGGAGAGCCTCTTATGAGGCTCCAGATGGACTGGTTGAGAGCTCCTCACCCAAACTCCCACTCCCCACAAGTTTGGACGAGATCCGTCCCCAGAAGCAACAGCCAACCGTCGTCGATCAACCTCCTGTCACCCCAACTCTCTCCTACTCATCTTCATCTCCCAATTCTTCGCCAACGACGACCTATGTGGAAGAAGTCTCTCCAGTCAAGGTTACTCCCACTCTTCACAGCCAACACAACCAACCCGAACCTTTCACATGTATGCAAAAGTCGGTGGTCCAGTCATTAATCGAGAATTATACCACGGTCGCGTGCCCGTAGAAGGCATGTTTGATACCTACATTCACGTCTATTTTTGCGTTATAGGAAATTACTGAATCAACGTCATACGTTGATGCAAGTCTT
Organism: Tulasnella sp. 418; assembly: GCA_019632295.1. Lineage (NCBI taxonomy): Eukaryota > Fungi > Basidiomycota > Agaricomycetes > Cantharellales > Tulasnellaceae > Tulasnella > Tulasnella sp. 418. The sequence continues at coordinate 24,462 of WSTZ01000002.1, read as the reverse complement.
AAAAAGCGTGACAAAACGACTTGAAAGGAGGAGATTTGTGGCGATCGGATTTGGGCAAGGAGGGAGACAGGTGCTCAAGACCTGATGAGAGCGGCAGGTAACTCTGACCTAGGCCTGCCGTTTTCCACCGAAAGAAGGTCACACTGTCACACACGTTTGCCATAATTTGGAACTTTATAGTGATGATATAAACTTGTCTGAACAGTGAGCACGCATTTATGATAGCGAGAGTTTTGACGATTGAGTACGTGACGTGGTAATAAAACTAATGGTGATGTACGAAATGCCAAGAATATAATAATAAAGAATCAACATTGATGCAAGAAAGAACTGTGCGTCAATGAAACTTTCAGAATGATGGATCAAGAGCAAATTAATCCCACACTGTTCCACCCAAGTGCACACCATATAGCATCAATGCAGCTTCATTTGATGTTAGCGCTGGGTGTCGTGGGACATTCATACTAGGCCCCTTCGCTTCCTGAAGACCGCTCTCTTCTGCAGGGTCCACATCATGGCACTGCCAAAGGTCTTCTTCCTCCGTCTCATGGGTCTCTGGAGTGAACTTATCCGCCAATACTACATCAACTTTATCCTGGCTCTGAGTAATGGATGAAGCCCAAGCTTTACATCGTTCTTCATTGTAATAGGGACTGTTCCTTCTCCCGCCGGGATGTTGGTCACATGGTAGACGGGATGGGCAGGAGATCATGAAGCGGGATACTTCGAAGTCTTGATGAAAGGGTTGGCTCGCTCCAGTAGATTCTGACGGTAGTGTTTGAATTGGAGGAGGATGAGGCAGTTCTGGAAGGGGATGAGGCAGTAACATTGTTTGTAGCTCATCTCGGCACCTACGAAATTTCGATGGATCGATAAACCAGAGATCCTTCAGATACTGTCCAAGACGGCTTAAACGCTAGGTAGACAGAGTTAGCGTTGCGTCAATCAAGTGAGAATCGTAGTCTTTTACCGATATATCAGGGCTTCGTACTAAGTCTAGGTCACGGCATCTTGCATATAACAGAAGTTCGATGGAGATATTTAATTCAAAAGGAGGTAAGGGTTGGAGACCCAACTCTTGTGGTGGAAGGGAATAAGTTTGTGCACGCCCAGAGGTTACGGTTGCAATTGGAAATTGGTTCAAGTTGACAGCCCTGAACGCCTGAAAACTGTTGGTCTGGTGGAACTTTCCGCAGGAATCTGCATAGTCCAGACGACCCGGGTCGGTCTGCTGGTTTGCTATACACTGTTCGCGTAATAGTAGGTGTCTTTCCTCAAGCTCAATCCGTTCGAGCAAGTGGTTTTCAACAGGATAAATAATCATCTGTTTATGATCAAAGGCTCCATGAAGCGTGGCATCAACTGCAAGGTTCGTCAGCTATGTCAATGATTGGTGTCAGAGGAGGTGCTTACGAGGGAAGATATTGATTGAGGAGTTAATTGTTGTGGTTGGGGGGATTAATCCTAAATCCTTTGGTTGCTTGAGCTATTGAAAACTTAGTACATCTCAGGCAGGGGGGATTTTTACACCGACCTGGTGGGTCGCCTCATTGTTGGCGAATGGTACCACATGGCACCATTGTACTAGGTCTGTTCTCTTGGTGATGACACACCTCTTCCCGCCGTAGACAGATTCTAGACGATCCTTTTCGAAAGCTGGGATATTTCTTGACACCGTAGTGTGGCTCGTTTGGGTTGAAGAGATCGGGAGTCCTGAATCCGCCATGAGCGATGACGTTATAAAGAGGTGGTGGTTTTGGTAGACAAACATTTGGAAAACGGATACAACGGGGTCGGGATCCGCATATCGACACTCATGTTGACCTCACACGGAAACAAATAGTATATTCTAATGGCTTTTAGAGTCTACATAGTATTATGCGCTCTTCGTCTCTTCAATATAACCTGCAGTCTTCTTCCATCTCCAATATTTCTCTCCCGGATTAATGAGTTCGTTATGGTTTACAGAGTGATCGCCAACCCCGTTAGCATAAAGCAACCTATAACGTATTCAGGGTTAGAAAGTTCGCAGCAATCCTACTGCTTTATACTTACCTCAAATATAAAAGAATGGTTGCCCAAATGTTGTCTCCTGGCTTTGGTAGCTGGGCAAGCGCGTTTTTCTTGACCTCAATCGGGTCTTCCGTTTCCAATCTGAATTCTCTGCCGTATGCCTTGGAAAGCAGTTCCTTCACCTTTCCATACGTCATGGTATCACTTGCGACATGCACCGTATGGGGTACAGCTGATGGATTCTCTATCCATAGAGCGATAACACTCGCCACGCTGAACCCTATGTCGACCTTTGAGGTGAAACTGAAACGATTATCTGCCGAACCAATGACATTAACAGTGCTATTTGCTACGTCGAAGCCAACTGAGCGAATAAAAGGTCAGGTCAGTGTATTCATTCGAGTTTAATGAAATTACTTACGTGCAGGCTATGAGTTGCAAAGGAAGAGAGTTAAGCAGTCAGTGCTGAGTATACCTTATGGCTTCGATATATGTACTTACATTAAACGAATTTTCGAGAAAGGCTGAAACGCTAATGCGAGCAACGCGGAGACCAGCCTTGATGGCCTCTTCTACAATAGCCCTCTTTCCTTCCCATAGAGGATGTTGAAAGTCTATACGTTGGTAGTCACTAATAAAGCACCAAAATATGGTTCAGATTGTCATCGGATGATAATTATGATGATTGAGACTCACAAGCCAAAGTCTGATGGGATGTAAAACTCCACTCCACTCTTTGCAGCTGCTTTGATAAAATTCGAGGACGCGGCAGCCGTATCTGGTGTTGAGACTATTGCATCTACAAAGACATCGGCGCCCTTGAGAGCCTCTGCAAGATGGTCAACGTTCTGGGTGTCAATTTCTACGACTTTGACACCGCGTGCAATGAGAGCCTTGGCGGCATCAGAAGTAGCGCTTCGGGACAATGCGGTAATCTCGCCGAACTTGGGTCTAAACGTTGGCGAGAGCAGAGCATTGATGATGTAGGTTCCTGGAAAAGGAAAAAAAAATAGGTTCAAGTCAGAACAAGTAGATACTGGGATCATAGGGCAACTTGCCTAAGTTTCCGGTTGCACCTGCAACTGCTATGTTTTTGAGAGGAGACATTGCTTGGATGGTGTGGTTGTATTGGGATTTGACGAATGTTGATGCAGCAACTCACGTCGCCCTTCCTTTAATACCCTTCCCTCCCATCCAGAATAGTTTGAGATCAATAACGCTGTATCTTCATTGTAGGCGCCACTTCTGCGGGGTATTGTGCTCTGATTATAGCAGCGGTGGGGAATAGGATTCTCAGCCCTTTCAATTGACAAATCTCGATTGACATAACATTACCATAGCTGCGCAGCTCCGTTACGTCTAGTCTAGTCGAATCGATATCGACGTTTCGGACACCAACCAAAAAAGGAGTTTTTTCCGGAGTTTCGCCGCACATCCTTGCACCTCCACCTAGTTGATTATTAACTCAACTCCAACCTATGTCAGCACATCTGGGGACGCCACAGCAGAGATGGCGATGCTTACAGTTTCGTGAGAAATCTTAGTAGCCATCGATGACGAGGACAATGGTGTCTGAGTGTGCAATCTTGGGGGAATTCAACCGGATCAAGATGAATCATCAGTGGAGATTATTGGGACTAAAACTGTGGGGCATTAGAAAGGCAGAAAACCGACATGTTGTTGGATGGTTGGTGGATAGAAATGAGGATAACGGATAAAATTGGGGGCGTAGCGAAAAATGAGTCGAGTTCGCGGATCAGGTACCGAGATCAGAAATTCTACGGTGACATCATTTGCGAAGTCTTGTATCTGAATCATGGGCAACAGGAGGGACAGTGTTACTGAGGGACCGTGTATTCTCCAAATAAATATATGACTTGCATAGCAGCAACTGTTTTTGTTCTTTCTCCTTGAGGAAGCCAGTAACACGCCTACGTTACGTCGTTAACGCGGGCGTATTCCGAGCCCAAGGGGTCAGGGTAGTGCTTTGGTGTGAGTTTCCTTTCGGCCCAGGCTATGTTTCCATTTGAAGTTTCGATGGAAATCATCATCGACCTATCACGAGGTTGAACGAGATTGAATGCGAGGACGCGGGGAACGCAATGTGGGTAGGTGACACTCACGGAGTTAGGAGATAATGAGGTCGACTTGGCTTAGTAAGCTGCCTTTTATCGTGCTTCAATTGGTTAGGTTAGACCAAGACCTAATGAAGAAGCTATGTCTAATTTGAAAGTCCGTCTCTAGGGCTTTTGCAGGCAGAGCCGCCTTTACAAATTGTTTGCGGCGCAGTCGTTCTTTCATCTCACTCCACTATCATCAAGAAGAGCTGTGAGGAGTATAACCAGGTGTGTATATTTTTCATAACTCTAATCGAGGTTGCGAATGATTACAAAGTCAACTCTTATTTTTTCTCTCTTTCCCGTCACATCGGATGACACAATCGCCAAGATGATCCCGTCAACCACATCTTCCGAATACAACCCAACTTCCCAAAAGAATTTCAACACTGCACTGGGTTATCTGGGCAAAGTCAAGTCAGCTTACCAAGACAAACCCGAAGTCTACGAGAGCTTTCTGGACTTGATGAGGGACTACAAAAAGGAAAAGTGCGTCTATTCATATTATAATTCGATAAATAATTTAACTTGATCACTCTTATGGTATCTGTCACAGCATCGATTTGCTTGGTGTTTTGAGCCGCTTATCCACTCTATTCAATGACTATCCTTCACTCATTCAGGATTTTGAAGCGTTCTTGCCACAAGACCACCAAATTGAGATTACAGGAACAAAGCTTATTGAAGACATTCCGGGTACTCATACATACATGCTCAATCATCGTGATATCATATCTGATTCTGGGGAGATCATTCGCGTATGGGTTTTTAGCAAACTATGATAGAATAGTTGTCAAGATAGCCACTATAGTAAAAGATCGTTTCACAAGTATCTAGAATGACGAATGTAACGGGTTTCGCTGGTTCCCTTGCTATTGATTGAGGACGAGTATTTGAGTTTTAACGGGGAGACGCGAGTGGAGATCAGAACTAATTTTTTGGAGCGGGGCAGTTTGGGTGCTCCGAACGAAGCACCTTGACCTCTCGCTCTATGACGCGTCCAATGACATCACATTAGGCTGTGCTGATGTCCTTGAATAAGGGTGAGGCACCAAAGCTCCGATGAATGTGATGCTTAGTCATCAATTCAAACAATGATACATAGCGGAGACCTCACGCCATTTGATACTAACGACGCTCTCGCTTACGTGATCCCTGTGAACTTCCGCGCGTTGAACACATGAGGCCCAAATACATACACATTCCATTCCATTTGCCAATTAGGTGAGCAATACACTCGTTCATGATCGTGTATGATTTGCCTATTCATCAACTGCTTGATAGAGTGTCTCAATGGTGTCTGAAGACGGAGATAAATGTTCTTCTAAACTGAACCCAGGCACTTACATTATTCGGAGTGTTCTTTCACCCTCCCTGCCGCTAAACTTGACTCGCAAAGATACCGATTCCCATCCTACTGTCTGTATATGGAGCGTAGTCAAGTCTCCTACGCAAAGGGTAAGCACAGCAGAAGCCTCTACTCGATTCTCGCATTGAAATTTTTGTACCGTGATCCAGTGGTGTATCGAGTACGGGACAGATGGCTATTTGATAAGGAATGCAGACACGAATCACTATTTATCGTACGATAATGATGTCAGCGCGGCATCGTCGTCTCAGTCGAAATCGACAGTACTAGGTCCTACTCCGGGAACGCGTGTTCTTGGAACTAGTCATCCTGCTTCATGGGAGCTGCAGCAAGTCGAGTCATATTATTTGTGAGTATTCACACAAATTGATTCTGCGCCTCGGGGCAAATGGAAGCTAATGCATCATAAGCATTAAGTTAGCATCGAATCCCTCATTGATATTGGACGTTTCAGGGAGTATGAAAAATACTGGAACTCCTGTGAGTCCATCCCTACGCTCGATTTACCGTCCAACTCTCATTCACTTCTCTCTAAAGTTGATCATGTGGGACGACTTTCATAGAAGTGCGAATCAAAGATTTATATTGGAGAGAGTGGACGACATACAACCCCCATCGTACCGCAATAAGCCATATGTAGGACCGGTTCCTCCAGGAATCTACTGGTTCGGTCAACCTTATTACGACCTGACAAAACCAGCTGAAAGAAAAGGTATATCTTCGTGGCGAAAACTACCATCTGTGCTAGCTCTGGGAGTTACGTCGCGTTTACCTCCAGAGGATGAACAACCCGCCAACATTCACCTCCTTCCAAGTGGAGATGGACCTTGGCCTCATCAGATATGGGAAGTAGAATCGGGTAGAAAAGGGTATCGTATCAGGAACCTAGGTATCAACGCGTACCTGAGTTACGTTGACTCGAAGCTGGTCTTCGATAATGCAGTAGAGGGCACAACCTCTGTCACTGAATGGGTTCCCAAACGCGATCCCTCTGCAGGTGCTTCGGATGTATTCGATGTATAGTAAGTTCGTTCGACCGAGTGTTTGATCATGGCTTTAACGGCATTTTTCAAGTATTAGGCCATCGTTTGACTTCAATCTTGCATTGGGTGTCGTTTTGAATGATGAGTTCAACAAGGTACATTGCATTCCAAATCCCGATTCCCGGTTAATGTCAATTACTTGTCCTCACCACTTGATACCTGCAGCTTCGAGTCAAAACATTCCAAAGCTGGGAAAAAGAGAAGGAGAAAAAGCATTGTATATTCCGTCAATGGCGGTTTGAGCCTGTCGAGGAAAAGTTTTTGGAGTTTCTAACAGTCCCTACCTGATTTCGTGCCTTGTAACCAGCTCGCCTCGTGTGAGACCCTTAATTTGTGGAGATATCCAAGTGGGCACGTTGAGCGCGATCTAAACACTCTTTAACACGTTGTCACATTAGCCTACATCAACATGATACAATATGTTTGTCTTTGTGCTCAATTGTCAGAGTCCCTAACTGGGACCAAAGTCTCCTTCGTTGAACTGTTGGAGCCGCCGACAACACGTATTTTCTACTTCAACTATTGGGTATTGTAGCGCACTGCCAATTTCCGCTTCCTACCTGTACTTCCACGAGTCGAGCTTTATGCCAATATATTGTTTTGAGGTTGCGTTGTGGGGAAGTGAAGCCGTATGAGAATCCATGTTGGAGCTATTCCAACAACTTGGGGCAACAAATAGGACATAATTATGGAGACACCTTCCTGATCATGATCCATGAACATAGTGAAGTTTTAAACCGCAACTTGGCTTACCAGTTTAGCAAGCCTAGCAACCATACAAATAATTCTTGCGGCGAAGTATAGTCCGCCACTCTCAATTAAAGCATGCAAAGTTGCATGAAAACGGTGCTTGAATAACCCCATACCCCTTCCGACGTGCCTTCAGAGAGTTTCAATAAAGATTGCTATGTACAAGCAGTTAGGACAACATGCCAGATCTTCCAGCAAGCCAGAGAAGTCACCAAGATATGTAGCGCCATAATTAGGGATGTAGGAACAAGCACCCATGCTTCAACATCCTTGACGGGTAGCACCTCTCGCATACTGGCGATAATGAATAGGGTGCAGATCCAAAATCCGCTAACTGAGCGAGGAGTCAACTTCGTTGTATAAGTGATCGGAAAGATACTTACCCGTGGACCCAAGTAAGAGCAACAACGGGACGATCAACACCACTTTACGGCGATTCCAAATCACATATGGTCGCCAGCACTGCAAGTCTTAGATTAGGGGCGAATTTTCTTGATCCTGGGGCCGTTACTCACAATGAGAGCGTCACTCAGCGAAATCTAGACGTGCGATGATTCAGTATGGAAGGAACAAATCTACACCCTAAGATTCGTGAAACTTACGCTGAAAAAATGTAGAGTCCTAAACTCACGTCAGCAGCAGACTGAAATACCGAGTCAAAAAAACTCACGTTGTTACCACAATATATGTTCGGTGAAAGAATTCCATTTGGGTCTTGACGTTTTCAGTAACCAGGATGCTAAGCCCATGTATTTGAAAAGCTGTCGAATCTCAGTATGAGCCATCTCGGTCAACATACAGAAGATGTATATAGCTGTACCAGTATTGACAAGGGTGACCAACCAGACCACGAGCATTACACCCGGGACTAATCTAGACACATTCTGCTTCCTCTTGACAAATACCATAGCCATAATGGTCATGGTGGTGTATATGCCTTCACAGGATCGTTCTCAGTAAAGATATTGTAGCTGATGGTAGTGGAACTTGTTTACCGAAAAGGTCCACAGAAATCATGCATCCTATCATGCTTGCTTTCTCAACCCACATGAAGAACCGGAAATACTAAGTAGGCTGAATACTTAAACACGGCGAGTTGGGCTTAGACAGACCTGAAAAGGATCTTATGGGTCTCACCTGAGGGTCTATGGAGTGCGGGCAGCACCGAGGGCGATCTCCAATCTCCCAGATCTGATTTCTCCACTTGTATATTTTATAGCGGTGGATGAAGTTCGGCGAGTCTACAAATAAAGTTAGCATAGGTCACAACATGCGTGTTAGTGATTACGCGATTACGTGATCTTCTAGAGAATCACCAATTCCGTGGTTGCCGCCATTTCATTCCAGGTTTCTTTCGAGCAACACCCTTTTTTCCAACGCGACGAAGGTTTCCGATATCAAGATCCATCTGATTGAGACGGAACTCATGCATATCGAAGGAAGTCCTTGTACGGAGTGGTGATAAATTGGCGGAACCTGGATCGTTTAGATTGCCTAACGAAATCGGATCATGGTTTGCTTAGGGCTGTCAGTCTGAATCGCATCTGCGGGGGTTTCTACCCAAATCTTCATATCAAACAAAATGGCGTTATGGGATACTAGGACTCACGTTACTAGTGGCGTGGCCGAGATATAATGGCAGTCGACTAATGATCCGTCGTGAAGAAAATCTATCATTTCATTTAGAATTTCGGTATCGGTCCGATCCACGGGTATGAATGAGGAGTCCTCTGGGTTTGCCTATAGCATGAGTTCTAGAAAGACATTATACAATCAAACTATGAAGTCATTACCCTTTTGTAGTATCAATGCGTGATGTTACTCACCCAAGTCTTTGACATTGTGGTCATGCTCTCGGATCACGACTTCTATATGTGATACATGGAACACCATAACTATTTCCGAGAGGAGCTAGTGTGAGAATGTGACTTGGGGATTGGCATTTGAGAGCATTCTGCGGCGCCGCGGCAAAGTTCGATGAAGTTTATTCCACACCTTGCTGGAACAGTTACGGGAAAGGTCATCCAGGTTTGTGAGGAAATCAAATAGAGAAAGGAACGTGATGTTACTGACCTATGGTTTTTCTTAGTTGGTGGTGGAATTCGATGCGAGTAAGTTCGATAGAAAATACTCACAGTTCGACTTCGAGCAGTAGAGTCTTGAGTCTTAACGACCAACCCCCAGCGGAGCAGACTTTAAGACAGTACTCATGGACGCTCCAAGCGTTGAACGAGCCCTTGGGATCCTTCGAGTAGCGTTGGTTTTGATAGAGGGTGAGGTTCTATGCAAATGTTCAAGGGGTTGTTGCAGTTCTGACCAATCGCAATTTGCGACATTGACAGGTTCCGCTTACTCTCCAATTACATCGGATGACTATCGATCGCAATGAAACAAGTATTGCATATTACGTCCCACCCACAGTGAGAGATGCGCTTGCATATCTGCAAATTATAGAAGCCAGGTTCGAGGAGCGTCCGGTCATGTATTATCGTTTTTTGGATATCATGCAAGATTTCAAAAATCAACAGTATGTCATCACTCAATCCACATTTACATGCATTATATTAACGTTTCTTGCAGGATTGACGCGCTCGGTGTCATAAAACGCGTATGCACGTTGTTCACCGGCCATCCAACTCTCATTCTGGGCTTCAACATGTTTTTGCCAAAGGGTTATCGAATACATTGCTCTATCGAGCTTGGAAACATGACTGGACCTGTCGCGGTTATGACACCTGTCGGCACGGTGATACAAGTCGGTGGGCGGGGTGCTTTCCCAAATCCCAAGGCAATGGGTTGCCGTACCCAAGTCTCTGGACATACATGACCTGTGAGGTGACCAGTTCTATGTGTCATCTATCGTGATAGCTCATATATCATACCTTTTCGCAGTTGTATTTGATCTTCTCATTGAATAGTCCCAATCTCTATATCTCACTATAAATGGCTCATAGAGCCCATTTTATCGTTTATTCTTAAAGTCACATTTCCGCAATCGAGCAACGGTATGAGGGCCGTTACTTTGGGATTGGAATGACGTGGCATTCTTCAACCATGGGGTTGGAGGAGGAGGTCTTGTGTCATGATTGCTGCCTGGAAGCAAGGTTGCAACGGTGTCATTACCGGAGAGATACTTGACGCTGTCATTTAAAGAGATAAGTCGAAGCAATGGCCATAGTTCAAAGGTATGCATGTCACCTAATGCTCTATAGGAAGAGAGAACTAATAAGAGGCAGATAGGACAATAGTGCTGCCCTGCGGAGGATCGGATCGTAGACTCAGGCTAATGAAAGCACTTGGAGAGTTGGGTCATTTCAATGCCTCACGAGTAACCAAAGGCTGTAGCAGGACTTCATGTCCTCAAACGAGCGCAAGCGAGCTTTTTCTCATGCAGACGTTTTGAAGTCCGCCCGCCATACTGGCCTGACATAGGGATGCTACGCGCAAGCTGAAACTTCTCAAGGTCATTCATTGATGATCCTTTCTAATTGGAACTGGAGGAAGCTAAATTTGCGGAAGGAAGTGGTCGAGGTAGGTTGACAAGTCTTTGTTTTATCATCTCCGTTGTATTTCCTGTTTCTTTGATCTCATCGTCATACCAATGTCTCTTTTGATGGCATCTTTCCTCGGGATGTTGCAGCACTCAGAAATCCGGTCCGGTGATATACCGTATCCGACGATCTCACGTTTTACCTAACGCATGACATCACCCAACGTCTACTGAAGTTATCAACTCTCTCGTTTTACTCGCTGACTTTACTCTCAGGTCCAAAACTCTATTACGCCGTACTATCTTTCTCATCAATCCAGGGCTACCTTGTTCCGAGGAGCATGTTGGAGGTCGTTTCTTCACTTGCACAACCCTGTCGACAATGGGGATAATTATTGGTACTTGAGCGCTTTGGTCTTTTGCCTAGCTATAAGGCCAGTGATCAGGTCTCATGTTTGTCATTCAGGGTTTTTTTTGGTCTTTCGGCTGGTGGAACTCGTCGTTTGGCCTGCTCAGGAGTTGAAAACCACCTTATTTAAGCCAGGTCCACAGGCTTCGACAGCATACTAAACCCTACCCGTCATCCCTCCCTTTTCGACGCCTCCCACTTCAGTGAAACCTTCTATGGTGACAAGATGTCTGGCTCATTCCTTTCCACTCACCCTGAACCAGCAACTACCCCATCGCACACGCCCTCCCCCCCTCCTAGCGAGTCACTCCAATCAATATACCTTCCCCTCAAAAGGACCTACGCATTCTATCTAGCACTTGATCCCCTGGGGGATCAGTTGCACGGAGAACCATCAGTACTCCCGAATGAATCAACAGTACCTACCACCACGGCTCAAGTGCCTCCTCTTCATAACCGCAGGAGAGCGAGAACACCAAGAATAAAGGGACAAAAACCAACTAGATCCTCCCAGCGAATACAGAGGATTATGGAGAAGAAGAGAAGGCTACAATCTCAACCAGAGCCAAAGGAAACGAAGCCAGCGAAGAGGAGAAAGATAAAGCAGTGATGGGTCTTTGTTTCGTCATCGTCATCGTCATCGATCTTGGCTTCTTTCTGCATTTTGTTTCGCCTTCTCATTGTCATTCCGATTTCTATTTTCGTTCAATTGCTTGGTCTCTTTTTGTTTCGGGTTTTGTTTGACAGATCATTGACTTCCATATTTATCTTATCCCTCACGTGTATCATATCACATCATCTTTGTACCTTCTTCCTATTTCCAAATCTGGTTTTTTTTTTTGCATCGGCGTCAATGCGCTCCTGTGCTATTGTTGACAACAAAGATATTGAAATCTAAACACGTGACTCGGATGACTCGTTTGGTTCTGATCCTTTCGCCCCCAGTTGTGACCGGTAGACCACGATGACATGAAGCCACACCAAATATGGCTGTACTGAGTGGCTTCAGGACTTGACGCCTTTTTTGACCGATTCATGGCACTCGTCACTGCGAAATGAGCATTCAACGGATGGCGTGACTCCCGAGAGACTTTGTGAGGCTCTCATTCGGCTGTCTCCTGCTTTTGAAAATGACCAGTGTTTTTGTACAGTACAAATCGACATCTGAGGATGCGGAAACTCTTCTCAGGGTCCTTGGGTTCGGGCTCTCGGCATCATGATGATCTTCTTGGCAATGGATCTCCCGATAGTCCGCCATGCTTCCAGCGCGTCGGATGATCCCCTTTTTCAGCAATATTTTTTACCGCTGGGCATGGTTTCAGCCAAGGACGGTTATACCCATGGCTTTGTCCAAAGCTTCCTGCTTTTTCAATCGTCGATTTTTACACGTCGTTCACCACGACCCTAGAGGGTTCCACGGCGATGTGGTGAAGCACTCAGTGACGTCATATATCAAGATCACGTACATCGATCGCTGTACAGGATTGTCGATCTCATCGTTGTTTTAGCCAAGATCACTTCCGTGGCCCGTTTTCGGCGCTGGGTCGAACAAGACCTTGAATGCTCCAAGAGACGTGCAAGAATCGCTATCAGTGGACGGGAGATCCCGTGTTGTTTCGGAAAACAGCGAGAAGTGTTTATTGAGAGGGTTATTTATATTTGCGGATTGGGGAGCGGGAGCTAGCCAAGGTCGATGAACATGAGAAAACACGAAAGTCCCTCGCCTTGCTTTCGCCAATTTGGTCTATATCCCTATAATCAATCGTATACCAAGGTCAAATATCCTGTCAAAGTTTTGAAATTCTGCCAACGGCTAAGAGAAGGTTTGGCTAATGGTACAGTAAGCAACCAAAAAACGAGATCTGACAGCGATTAGCTATGAAACAGCTGGGTTACTTAAAGAGCTTGAAAGAGAATGGGTGAATATATAGTAGATGCGGTTAGATAATTGAATAATGCTTCAAGATGGAGGGTGTGAACGAGGAAACGATGTACGAGCTTCACTAAAAAGAGGTCAAACGCGCTGTAAGAAAAATACGCCTTGGCACACGATCCCAGTTAGATCGTTTGTAAGGACCCGCCAATAACCTCTCCAATCTCCCTCAGGAGTCAAGTGGCAAATATAAAGCCACACGCCTGAACCCTCAATGTTGGGCCTCACGACAAGCAATATCTGGCCGTCGGGTCGAATCGTGCCTTGTGCAGTTGATCCCGGAGGCATCATGGTTCTACCACGCAGAGGGGCTTGGATATGATCAACAGCCTGTCAAAGAGACACATGAGTGTCAAAAAGGATTTATGGAGGATTAGCGGCACGCACCGTTCCAGTAACGATGATATTGACGCGCTCCTGAGGACTCAAAGCGAAATCAGCTTCTTCAAGGGTTACAACTTCCGATTTCGGGCTGCTGATTGCTGAGCCAGGCTTCCATTTCCTACAATGTTGGCGTAAGTACAGACTCGAACGTATACAAGAAGAATTCATTAGATTTACTCATAGTAATGAATACCATCTCCCGGTACATGTAGCTCAATTCCGTCGTCCTCTTCTACAATCCGAGCATGCAACGGTAAGTGGGCATTCGTCGCTGGACCTGGAAGAGGCGGGGTTGAACGATAGCGCGAAGAAGTCTTGCTCGGTTGCTTTGAATGATTTTCTGCCGCATTCCAAGTTTGGAAGTGACCAATCTTGAATACTTCGTCGTACGCCGGAATCGGGGGATCACCTCGATTCAACCAGCCAATGACGTCCCTAGCTGGCAACTGTCCGCATTCAAAGCCAAACAAAAACAGAGTGAAGGTGTTCATAAGTGAGCGCTCTTATATAAGAAGAGATTAAAATTGGACTGACCACAAACTTGCCTTCAAAGGTGCCCGTGAAGGATCCATTGACGTACAAAAACCCGGGCTTAGGCATATCCCGAATATTCATAGGATCACACATCAATGTTAGCTTGAGCCATTCATTGTCATATTTCATGGATCTTGTAGGCCTGAGAACCTCGATGACTGAGGGTGAAGGCGAATCCGACCGGCTTTTGGTTGAGTGGGTAGGCGATGCGTCCTTGTAATAGAGGGACAACGCCGCCTCTGACATAAGCGGAATGGAGATGCGGATGGGATTCATAAGATAAGTTGTCATAGAAGATAGACGATTGTACCGAGGAACTGGTGTGAGAGGTCTGGATTGAATTAGTGGTATATCGGGAGGCAATAGATCTGTTGCATTGGTGATTAGGAAAAAGTACCACGGGTAATACGCGATGGGGTACTAAGAAATAAATTATTGGTAAGAGTAAGGATAGAGTCTAATAAGGTGACATACTGCGTGCGAAGTGGCGAACACAATGGCCACCACGATTCTTTTGAACCGAGGATCATTTTCGACATCGGCTTCAGGATCTCCTACAGGGGCTACAATATAAGTACTCATAGCATAGAAATTATTTTGAATAAAATGCTCACCATCGTTTGACGAATTCGATAATAGCCACATCGCTCTACTTCGCGGCTCCGTTTCCTCCGGCAACTCTCCGTCCGAACAGGCTGGAAATAGATCATATTCGAAAAAGGCGCGTAGGTATACACGTAGGCCTGCCCACTTGACAAGTTGGATCCAATTTCTGCCGTCGTTTTCGGATAGGATAAGGTACGCCGTCGCCAAGTCACTCTGCATTTGTTCTGGCGTGTATTCATTACCCCATTTCGCGGGATTATCTCCTGCCCGCCGTATTCTCTGTAGAACCCGCCATCTTCGTTCAAGTTCGAACGAGAAAATAGTCGGTGTTGACCGTGAAGAGAAGCGTCGCCCAATTGCTCCAGTGTCGAACTGCCGAAGAAATATAAGTGCTCTAAGATGCACTGACGTGGCACTGTGTATATATTTGCACACAATAAGAAAGGAGTTGAATACCATGTGTGGAGGGCCATGAGGGGAGTTGTCGATGATGAAGCGGACGATCTCGTACAGGATGTCGTGGGGGAGGTGTATGAGTGAGGGCATCAACGAGTGGAAGATTCTCCGAAAATCAACCACTAGGGAGCAATGAAGGAGAGCCCGTGGCAGACACGAAAAACATAGTTGCTTAAAAGTAAAACGGACATCTCGTCAGTTGGGGTTGTATTGCCCAACCCAATACCAAAACTTACCGTTTTTGGATGGTGTCTAGGTGATAAGGGACGCTCAAAGCCACCGTTTCGGTTCAAATAATTATTGCTGCCTGCGCCAAGTTCTCAACGTCTGCTCCTGAAAAGACTCCGTTTTTTTCAATACTGCTGCGGGGGTCCGAGTGATCGTCGTTGAGTTTACGTGAGCAATTGGTCCCTGAAATATTCGCCGCGCGACGGCTCCGGTCGGAGTTTTTACACCGCGTCAGGTACGCCACACAGAGATAACGCTATCAATAGTTGGCTTCGTCCTGCTCCTAGCTGATCGACTTGAAAGCGTATCATTGAGATTTCATTACTCGCTCGATGTCCTATCAATCAAAATTTGAGACTTGGTAGGGTACTCCCGACCCTACGTCATTGCAGGGCAGATGGTCTTCTTTGTCCCCTGTCGCTCCAATTCCTGCATGCAGAGTTGTAGCAGTAAAATCCATGAACCGCCGAAGGAGTACCCCGTTGCTAGAAAACAAAGTGAGCACACTGTTCTCGCCCAACGCCCGCGGATATATCTCGAGACTAATGACCCATTGACGATCCTTGTCACTCGTAATTTCCGGATAAGGAGCACAATTATTGGGTTCTAGATGCTCGCGGTTTGCCTTGCCGAACCCTACTTTAGACGGACTACCTATCATCCGAAGACAAAAATATTAGAAAGGCAATAATAGACCAAAGAAGGGCAATCTTGCATTTGGATCGACACTCTGCATTTTGAGCAACCAAACACATGACATGGAGCTACCGTCGGCACAGGGACAGAAAGAAGGCGAGGTGTCAGTTTCTGTAACTCCAATATAACAGAAGATCGTACCAACTGGCGATAGGATCTCCCGTTCGTTGCGGCATTGCCACACAATTGTTTGGACGAGAGCCGATCATGTATTCGTTGGTTGGGGTATTTAGGCTTGTATTTGAAGCTTGGGAACCGCTGTAGTAGAAACTTGAACTCGATGCAGTGGTGGTTTTCCTCCGTCTGGAGCCAGATGCTGCGATGTCCATTCTAGATCAAAACGGTTGTTTTATCGTAGTGGTAAGAATAAGCTCGACGATATAAAACAGTACTTGTTGGGGCTGTTCAGCTGGACGATTGCTGCTTTGTTGAAATGGGACGAGTCGGCCATTATGATCTACGATTTCAGAGATTCCTAGTGGTAGCAGTTAGCTGGCATATCGCAGTTCTGACCATGGTCAGAAGGCCAAAGACGCTTTGGTATTTTGGTCATCACGTGCTAGATACAGGAGAAAAAACTATCGTGTCCAAAGTAAATGCACGAAGGGCAAATACTGATTTTGGAGGAGGATGTTTGGCTCGTAGAACAACTCGGCGGAAACAGTTGCAAAGGCAAAGTCCGTCAGGTACTATTGCCGACCGACTTTTGTAAAAATTTTACAAATGTTGGCCCAAAACATAGTGATCTGGGAATATCTTGCCCATCTGAAAACCTGGATCCTTGAGATTTACCCGCATGTAGTACTAGTACATATACATAAATACATCTTGAACCGAAGAAAAAGAGCGGGAAATGCGCGGATCTGACCTGAGCGTGACAAATCGGAAGTGTCGGGAACCATGATGACCAATTTTTTCCCAAACGGGAAAAACAATTAAGGTGTTTAGCATTTGGCGTAAGACGCGTTCTCTTCATCACTTCCGTTCATCCTTTCACCCAGGAAAACAAGATTATCCTGCTCAAACAGTGTCAAGAAACAGTCAAAGAAACCACTTTCTCATGTCCGATCGCAATCGCCTTCGTCACTTGAAGAGACTGTACCCACCCATCACCAACCACCCCCCAATTTAGCACTACCCCCTGTCATATCTCATGCTTCTAGCTCAGCGAATCCTTATATTCTTCACAACGTTTCACATCTTTCGTATCTTTATCCTCATCAATTTTACACTTATCCCATCGGTGCATTGCCGAGCCCATCAATGCATCCGACTAAATAGTACCCTAGCTAATTCAGAGCATCACATCGTTGTAGTATTCACAAAAGTGGATCATATTACATCATACCGTATACATCATTGAAAGCACTTGACATTTTGCGAGCGCATTGTTGGCGCATTGCCAACATGAACAAAAACATTTCTGAAGGGAACGTGATAAGCTATCGGAAGGCCGCCGGTAGACCCCTGTGCCTGTGATTTTGTTACCCGAGGTTCCTCGATGTCGACAGAGTAGGATGTACTGTTCCGATAGACCCCATTTTTCGTGGGCGTGCTGAAGGTACCAGCGGAAGGTGATGTACAAACAATCAGAGTTTTTGGTGCAAGGGGGATTTTGTAGCAAGTGTAAGAACCATTTTTTTACAAAGTCGGTCGGCAATAGTAATGGCAATTACGTCATGTGAGCATCCACGTCAGGTTATTGATCCGACTTAACCCTACCGAGTTAGACACGCCAATCAGCTTGACGAAAACTCGAATCAGCAATGTCCGAAATAGACTCACAAGTTCAACGCGAGATCATGAATGCTCGCCGTCAACGAAACACATTGGCACCGGTCCACTGTTTACCAGCAGAGCTTCTCTGCGAGATCTTCGAACTCCACACATCTGAAATCCACGAGGATGCGTTAACCACATTCACCATACACGAGGAATACCTACGGGGTGATGAAACTGAAGACTGGCACCACCCTGGTGGAATGAAGAGCATCTATTCAAGGACTGTCAACGTGGCCACAGTCTGCTCTCACTGGTATCAACTCGCTTTAACAACCCCGCGATTATGGTGTTACTTGGACTCCAGACACTCGCTGGACCTAACCTCACTGCTCTTGGAGAGGTCAGCATCGACGCCGTTGCACATCTCGTGTTTAAAAGGTGTCGACCAGGGTCATGAGGGTCGCTTCATGGGCCTCATCGAGCCTCATTTGGAACGGTGGATATCGTTCAATACTGCCTCCGGAAACCCTACGCTGTTAGAGAGCATTATTGCTGATGAGCGGTCCACGCCATCTTTGGAAAGATTCATCATTCATCGGTGTGGATGGGTACGATCGGTCCCTTCTTTCATTGTGGAACAATCTCCCAGGCTTCATGATCTCCACATCGCTGCCATGGTTTGTCCACCGGGAATCATGGAGTTATCTAATCTCACTAACTTAAGTATGAGTGGGGACATTGGTAACTCCGAGTTCCAGATGGGGCAGTACGAGAGGTTATTCTCCATGAATCCCCAACTCGAAACCATTTTCTTGAGTGGTAGCTCACTCCATGGCGAAGTATCACTCGTTTCAATCAGGCTCCACAAACTCAAGACTATTGTACTCGACAGAGTGAGGCCTGAACTCACGGCTGCATTGCTGCTCTCAATATTCCCAGGGGAGAATAACTATCCAACTATCCGGGTCTTTGGTGGCTGGAGTTATTCGCAACCTTTATTAGGCGGCAGCTCCAAGGGCAATCTTCTGCACATGGTGCAGGACAACATGTACTGGCTCTCGATACTGTGCCATTCTAGAGATGAAGGCATCCCTCTAATTACCACAGGAATGGAGCGTTGTGGTGTACCATTGACGCTGCTGGAGATTCGGACTGGGATGAGCTCCATGAACCCGCAGATCGCCGCATCTCTTCTAGGCCCTAACGGTAGTTCTACCCTCAGGCACTTAGAAGTTCAATTCCGCTACAAGACTGACAGCGCATTCATTTCCTCGAGACTCCATCTCTGCCCTAGCTTAAAGCACCTCACCATCATCGCTTGCGACGACCAAATCAGGGGTCATATTGAAGCGTTATGCTTTCTAGCGACCGAAACGTTGCCAGGTGGATCTCACTTGCCGCAACTCGAGGTACTCACATTGAAGGGTCTTTCGACTCTGCAGAGAGTATTCACCGCGGTTGTTGAAGCGCGCTATGGACATTCGCGAAAGGAGTTGCTGGAATCGGATCTTTGCAAGGAGTTGGAGACCTTGCGGGTCTATGCACCCATTAGACCTGATGAGCTCATCGAAACCATGGAACTATATGTTACTTCGCGAGGGGTTCGTCTTGAGCTACTTCCAGCCGAGAACTGATCTCGGGTGGTCAAGGTGTAGCGTAGCGAACGTTTCGAGAAGACTGCTTTTGCTAGACCAGCTCACAATATACACCGACGGATTGGTTGATTAGCTTCACTTCCCATTGATAGATAATGTAGTTACCCGTGCTCAATGTTATTTCTTGTGCTACTCTAGTACAATGGACTCTTGGTCGTCTGTAGTGTATTCAGTCATCAAACCAAATGTTTAGAAGACGAAAAGATGTTGATTTTAGAACAAGACACAAGATTTGGAAGGTGAAATGTGTCGAGAGCAAGGGATAGCTACTTATCAAACAAGAAGGGCTAAGTCTTGAATTACAATAGACGCACAAGAGGCTATATTTGACATACATGGTGGCCCAAAATAGCAGGTACGACGACGGTGGTTTTTTTTTTTGCGTTTGGCGCGTCGTGTGTTGTTTGTCTAGTTTTGCTCTGTTTGTTCATTTCATCCGCACTGACTATTCAACAACACTTCTTCACCCAGTGAATCCATCTTTCCCTGAATTATCGCAATCCCCTATCCAGATAATCCGGTGAATTTGCTCCGACTCGCGTCAACCTACTCAAACCCGACAAAGACGGCGTTTCTGTACTCGGTAAGATGATTCCTCCAACATCTTAGTATCACCATTTTGGATAACATGGTACCTCAAGGTTGATCAATGTGTCTTCAAACGTCACCCAACACGAAAGTTGTTCTCCGGTTCTGCAGCCAACTTGGAATTGATAGCTTCGACACCCTTGGCCCCACTGCGTGAAACGCTCCTTGGATAGCGCGCTTGCTGTGCTTTGTGATTCAAGTCTATCATTGGTACCCATCCGTTGCATTGCGCTGAAAGCAATGGTCCTGACCAATCGCGTAGCCTTGGAAAATAGGCAAAGGAGTCATTTGAACAGTGCCCAATGCTACGTCAAGACAACAGGTCATGACTCGCTACCCGATCATCCCAGTCGCTTGGTGGGACGCATCATCGGTCGTCAAAGATGAAGAGTGTTTCTGAGGTATGCGAACATTGGTTTACGTTCTCAGCATCTTATTCACAGTCGGATACTTAACCTCAGGTCACGCTCCTCTCCATTTCGGAAGATCTTCTACTCAACTACCTCCTCTGAATCTAGACGCGAATACTACTACTGACCTGCACTCGATTGATGGCCGCCGATATGGAACTCGACGCAAGGTTCGATAGAAAATCCCCAACGTCGAGTTCGAGCAATAGACTCTTGTATGTTGGACAAACAGCCCCCGGTAGAGTCCTCTAGGAAAAGACTGGACGCGAGAAGTGCTGAAAAGCCTCGGGATTCATTGTATGATGTCGAACTTAAAGATGGTGAGGTTATACAAATGTTCCACGCATTGCTGAGTCCTGACTAACCCCGATTTGCGACATTGGCAGGTTCCACTTACTATCACATCGGATGACTATCGACCACAATGGTGCCAGTGTTGCACCTTATGCCCAACCCACTACAAGAGAAGCGCTTGCAAATCTGCAAATAATAGAAGCTAACTTTGAGGAGCATCCAGTCATGTATTGTCGCTTTTTTGGATATCATGCAAGATTGCAAAATCAGCAGTATGTCATCACTAATACATCCTTTCATGATTTATAATAACTTATTGTGTAGAGTTAATGCGCTTGAGGTCATAAAACGCGTATACTTGTTATTCACCGGCCATCCAACTCACTCAAGGCTTCACATGTTCTCGTCAAAGGGTCATCGAATCCATTGCTGCATAGAGTGTAGAAAAGTACCTGTTCAGTCACGGCCACAACACCTGTTGGCACAGTGGTAGACGTAAGTGGGTGTGGT
The DNA here is from genome assembly GCA_019632295.1 of Tulasnella sp. 418. Lineage (NCBI taxonomy): Eukaryota > Fungi > Basidiomycota > Agaricomycetes > Cantharellales > Tulasnellaceae > Tulasnella > Tulasnella sp. 418. Next base: position 3,255 of record WSTZ01000002.1, on the reverse strand, counting down.
GCGATCCCGAATCCCAGGGCCTGACTAGGCTGTACGCATCGTTTACTGCCATATTCTTCTCCTAGTCACAATACCATACCCATCGGTGTTCCCAGCTCCGATGCAGAGGCGGAATCAGTGTATCAACGATTAGATAAATTGTTGCAAATATAAAAGGCTCATAGAGTCCATTTTATTGTGCTGCGCCTAAGCAAGAGCTTGGGAGAGCTACTTCTTCAGGCACCAGGTACACTCAAGTATTCCGCCAGGTAACCACCACCATCCTATCCGACGCTAAACAATGAGTAACCCTCCAAAGGCAAGCTCGCTTATTTCGCCAAATGCGATCAACAGAGCTTTGGGAATTCTGCTCGAGGACCTGGAATCAAACCGAGAAGAGTGGGATATTGGTGAACAGACATCGTGAGAATCCCCTCTTCCTGTACAATATGTATGATACTCACTCATTCGTGCCACCCCAAGAACCACATCTACCAGATCCGATCTACTTGATAGGGAAGCCAAGAGACTTGAGCTTGCTCTCTCCGCTTTCCAATATCAAATCCGGCATGACATTGCGAAAATCCGCCACCAGCGGAACAAACTAGCTCCTATCCATCGAATCCCAGCCGAACTCCTACAGCACATCTTCCTCCTAAAAATCCCTGATTATCATGCATTGTTTTCCACATCAGCAATCCATGACGAGTATATGGACCTTAGGATATACGAGGGTGAGAAAGCTGGTATGGACTGGAGGGAGATCAATATCTATCCAGAGATAATAAACATGATAACAGCGTGCTCGCGTTGGTATCATCTTGGTTTATCCATGCCTCAGCTTTGGTCATGCCTGGACTCACGGGACTCCTTGGATATGACTCAAGCTGCCTTGGGGAGATCAAGGCATGCACCACTCCATATTTGGCTCCTAGGTGATATGAACCAGTACAAGCGAGGCGAAGAATTCATGAATCTCGTTTCCCCTCACTTATATCGCTGGAGGTCACTCATTATTCTATCCCCAGCATTTACGCTACTCCGCCATCTGGTCATTGATTCACGTTCAGCACCTTTATTGAGGAAATTGGTCACTCATCATTCCTCGGAAACTATCAATGTACCACAGATGATCATCCAAATTTCTCCTGTTCTTCGTGATATTCATCTCGGTAGAGTCGATCGTCAGTTCAACCTCAATAGCCTCTCTGGTCTCATCAACCTGAGTCTTAATCATTATGGCCGCCGTGAACCCGGAGAAATCACCGGAGAACAGCTAGAGAGCATTCTCTCATCCTCTCCTTTACTCGAAACTATCTTTCTAGGGCCTGCAGTCAACTCACGTGGTGATCTCACTCCGTTTTCGGTCACTCTATCCAATCTCAAATCCATTACTCTCTATGTGATGGAGGCTAATCCCATATGCACCATACTATCCTCGATCTTCACTAATCAGGACAATGATTTCAAGGTCAATATCGGACGGACCTTTCCAGCATCGCAGGGAGATGTCACCGCGACTCGCAATAGGCATGGGAGCCTGATTGATATTGCGACCAAAACCATCACCTGGATATTGCTGGTGCGGTCATCAGGATGGATGGGATTCTGGAGGACTATAGCGGGTAAGGAGAAACTCGGAGTGAGGTCTATAATTTTAGACACTCCGTATATTCTCTTTCGTTCTCTATATACAGGCACCTCCAGTTCGTCGCCAAATCTCAACGGAAATCTCAAAATTACGAGTATGGAGATAGATTGGGGGCTTCAATTCGAGACTGATGCTATGAATGGGGAACTTCATCTTTACCCCTACCTCGAACATCTTTCGATATCCCTTAATGGGTATGGACAAGCTAAGGTTCAATGGATCGTGCAACATGTGTGTTTCCCATCAGACGAGGACAATCCGCAGGGATTAACCCTGCCTCAACTCAAGTCGCTCACGCTCAAGGGTTTGAATGGGCTCAAGATACTCGATAACCTGGTTAAGGCCCGATACGGGCCATCCGAGGTGGACCTCATGAGCTCGCCATTATTCCGGGGGCTAGCAAGATTCACCGTTCACTTAGTGCACCCGAGTGATGACGATTCAAAGATGGAGTTGGAGTCATACTTCAGGAGCCGAAATGTTCAATTCGAGGTGATGGGTCGAACGAGGGTTGATATCGTGATTTGAAAGTAATATCGTCGTTGCAAAAGTCTCTGGAGTAATTTGGTTGGTAGTCTTCGGATTTCACGTCGTTTTGATAGCGTACATTTCGGTACTGTGTTGAAAACTATATCCCACGGGGTTTCATCTTCTAAGTTGCGAGTGTGAGGCAGGAAAAAACGTATCTCTCAACGAGAGGTGTTCAACTTAGGGTGAAGGTGGTTTGGGTGGTCAACGATGAAGGAAGACGTGGACACGATACCCGCAACGGACCATTCTTTGACCTGGCCAAGAGAACTCCTGTAAACTCCAAGGGGTAATTGGAGTCAAGATACGACCACAAAAGAGGTGTGGATAGAGCGAGCTGATACCAGCGAGAACAAGTTGTGACCATTTTCATCGTCATTGAATAGGGTGGCTCGATTTGGCCGCTTCGTTCACAGTGATACGAATCGGAAGATATGTACCCTTTATGAATGGATGTCGTGCTAGATTCAAGCTTATTACTATTCGCTAGCACAATGAAGAGGATTTTCTGGAGGATTTCGTTTGAAAGACGATGAATAGGGACCAGTGAGCTTCGTTGTCGATAGGTTCTGACCATCTCGCGTCGCACGTGGTGAGAGAATTGGGGAATGATAGATTTAAGCAGGCGTGCCTTTCTTTCGAGTCGCTCAACGGAGCTGAGACTGATTTAGCAAATATGGAGTTCAGTTTGATAGATATGCCAGGGTAGGAATGGCTCACCTCATCTCCTCGGAAACTTGCTCATGATCTTGAACTTCTTGCCCAAAATCCTCTAGCAGAATATTCATGGCTTTACTGAAGCGTCAAGAGAAGGTGTGTTTTTCGTCATTTTGAAATGAGTTGTACAGGATGGACTCAATAGTAGACAGATGGTTATGGAAGCGATGACGTCCGAAGACGCGGCTTGGTAGACAAACATCGGAACGGAGAAAACGGGATCTCGCACAACGGACATGATGCCAAAAAGTCCTGGGCGATATTCCGGAGTTAGAGGGTCAATGTGCGCAAATATCGTCCTGCATATGGACCAAGCCGATTCTATCGGACCATTTATGTAATTTAGTCCAACCGAACTGGCTCAGTCTGTATGATAGTCC